>JAQJVL010001605.1:0-165727 GCA_035578905.1 Stictocephala bisonia | reverse complement strand
GAAAATTTTGTTTTTCAATCAATTAAACCATTGGTTTTTTCTATGACTGTTATACTGTACTATTTCTGGCATGTAAGTAATAATAACATACATATTACGTTATGGTGGGTGGTGGGTGGGTGAATCAATAACTGAACGTGTAATGGGTGAGCGTGTGTGTCTATACCATTGTAACGTGTATGGTTGGCGGTGGGTAATACAACTGTACGTATATGGGTGGGTGGGTGGGTCAATACCACTGTACGTATATGGGTGGGCGGGTGGGTCAATACCACTGTACGTATATGGGTGGGTGAGTGGGTTAATACCACAGTACGTGTATGGGTGGGCAGGTGGGTCAGTTCCACTGTACGTATATAGGTGGCCGGTGTGTTAATAGCACTGGACGTAAATGGGTGGGCGGGTGGGTAGTTGACCCACCCGCCCACCCATACACGTTCAGTGCTATTGATTCACCCACCCACCTATACACGTATATTTGTATTTGTCATCTTCATCGAGTTTCGTCCCAGTTGACTCCAAATATCTAATAAAAAATATCAAATGTAATGAAGTGATGTTGTAAACTTGTATTCTCTTGACATTTTAGGTTGAGTAACTGTTTTATCAAATACAGCTTTGACAATGTACGTTGTCGCTCAAAAATGTTTTTAAGAGATTGCAACATTTCATACGCTGTTTTACAGTTCTTCATATAGTCCAAGTGTCTACCTGTAATACACTGAACAATGACTGATCTTAACTTTGCATCTTGTACTAATATATCTCTTTTCCTTTTCTTGTTATTTACCCAGATCTTAAATTTTTACTCCATCAATCGCAATATTCTTCACTCTTTTTTCTTCTAATAAGCTTTCCAGTCGAAATTTTCAATTAGAGAAATTACTATCTGTTAGTTAGGGCAAAATATTTATGCTTGTCATTGTTATAATCAATTACCACTGCAATATAACTGCATCAATAAATATAACTGAAATAAATTTCACAGCACCATCAATAAATATAACTGAAATAAACTTATAGCACAACTGGGTCCATAGTAATTTAAGTACAGTGGAATATATTAATAAAGAAATAAGCCCAAATGTAAAAGCACAGAAACCATTTTAATTGTAAGTCAAATATACACACTCAATGTTATTAATAACATAGCAATAAGAAACATATGATTTATAAACTTGTAAATATAGTTATTCCGATAAAAAATAATTTAAAAGAAAATCGGCAAATGAAAATTCAAGTAGTTTTAAAACTAGGATATTTCATTCAAATGTTATATTATTTTATCCATGCGATTGATGATAAAAATTATACGATTAATTAAATAATAACTTTCTTTGTTATATTAAAAAATAAAAAGACGAAAAAGACAAACATTACTAACACTATACAAAAACTTGGGGAGACTCCTGCACGCTTCTTGTGCCAAACTCACACATATGATTAATCCTTTACTCTCCAAGTAGGCCTAACAATCTGGGAAAACTGCTCACGTCTAGTCGAATATGATTATCCGCTCGTATATCGAACAAACCGACCCTTGAGATCTGTGTATCGAATGATGATTGAGAGTTCCTTCAATACAACTGGAGTGAGCGAGTTTCGGCTCGGAGCAGAATCGGACATTACTAGAGAATGAATAGAACGTTGGAAATGTAGGTATGAACGATAGAATGAGTGCCGTAATTTAATTTTAACTTTTTTTATTTGTTAGTTTTGATTAGAATGTGGATAATTTGAAGGCACTGATGAAACAAGAGTTTGTCTCAGGTCTCCAGATGGACGTGATCGTGTGTGGAGAAGGGTGGAGAACGCTTCGCACAGGCCTGTTTTCACCTCATGTACCTTTTGGAGGTAGTTCCATTATGTTTTGGGGTGAATAAATAATGAGGCGTGTAACGAGTTAGTAGACCAGCTCTAAATACTCCCAGATATATAGAAACTGTCCTCCAAGAAAATCTTGTATCTTTCGCACCATTCATTGGCCCTCAGTTTATACTAATGCACGATACGCCAGACCACACAGTGCCACAGCAGTGGACAGACTACTTAAGAGAGGTAGGTATCATACCCTAGAGTGGCCAGCAAGACCTCCAGATCTAAACCTAATAGAACATGTCTGGGAAACTAAAAAAAATTGCTAGAAATCCACCTCCAGCAAACCTTGCAGAGCTGGAACTAGCAGTGAAAGAGGAGTGTGAGGGTATGTCCATCCAGCATCTCATCGAAAGTAAGTATGCCTAGAGAGTTCCAGAGAGTCATTCAAACAAGAGGGTGTAATACTCATTACAAACAGCAAAATGTACATTCCTATATTGAGTTGATTATTACTGTTTTACTTACCTAAATAACTAAGTGTAGAAGTAATTACTAATTTTTAATCATAAATTTTGTTCAATTAAATTTTGAATTAAAACAAATGTAAATAGCTCTTATTGAGTTTATATATTTCTATTAAATATATTTGATACAGCAGTATAATAGGGCGAACAAAGCACAGAAAATGAAATTCTCAAGTGCTGCGTTAATTTTGTCCAGAAGTGTTTATTTTTTTGTATATATTTTTTTGATTAATCGTTAACTAAATGTAAACATATTATTTATCATAATTTATGAGCCTATATTCATAAGCTTTGTTACAGGATTATAATACTGAAACCTATTAGTTTAAGCAAATACTTGTAGCTTGATACGAGGAATATCTTCACCAACAGTAAGTTTGAAGATCTGAAAGGAACCATTCGCCAATTAATTCATGAATGGTTAATAAAATAATGATACGCAGTTAGTCAATTCTTGATATAGCAATTTTAACAAACTGTAATGACTAGAAAACAATTATTGAAATGTTCTATTTAAAAAGATCAATATTGCTAAGCCGTGTACCTGTCGGACTCTCGGGCGAGTTGCTAGGAGACGGATATCAATACGGTATCATGTGAAAGGGTACTTCGCATTGACCCCACAGTGAGACTGAGCTTTGACTCCGAGAAAATGTGCAATTCAATGGGCTGTGACTTATAAGAATGTATGTCTAACAAAAAAGGTGCATGAGAATTATCTTTCATGTTTCTGGTATACAGTTGCCTAGCCTAATATTTTATTTCAATTTTATATATTTATATAAACTTTAATGTAATTACTATATATATCACTTGAATATACAATAAGTACAAGAGAGGTCCTAAAATATACCCCGGTGGTATAAATGTAGCAATTTCACATTATAACAGACATGCTTAAGGAATTAATAGGGTCGATACATTAATATTAAGAGAACATTGAACACTAAAAATTCCACTGATAAAGGCTATAACTAGTTTGCAGGACTTTTATACTATTTTAAGTAATACGTAACTGTATGATCAATACATCATAATGATACAAATATTGGGTTGAACATATATTTATTCTAAATGTATTTTAAAATAGGTTATGGCATTTGCTAGATAACTGTTATTGAGATTAATACACTTTCTTTAAGATCAAATTAAAGAGATCTTTATTGCGTAATAAAATGTATAAAATGAAATATAAATTAGATATCAGTTTAACCCTAGTTTGGAAAGAAGTTAGTCTCGATATTATATTGAAATTCGTTTCCTCTGAGCGTGGTGTTTCCTGAATGGCAGGAAATTCGTTCAACTGTCTGAAGTTGATGGATGAGTTTCACTTAACAAACTTGTGACGTCACACGCCTACCTCTGCATTGTAATATTTAGTTTAAGTGATTAGATAATGCTTAAGTTGCAAGATGGTGCTTTCCCAAGAGAACATAATTAGTTTTTGAAAAAAAAAAAATTTATATATATATATATATTAGTAGTTTAGATATCCTTAAAAATTCCTATACGTTAGATAACTATATTACCTAATGTACAATTTTTTTTTTTCAACAGTTATAATTACAGATGTGTAGGCTCGTATTTTTTATATATTTATCAAACGTGGTTCGGATTCCATGAAAAGCTGTAGGTCCCTTAGTTGCCCTAGCTATTGGGTTATTGATTAATGGTCCGCTCAGAGCCAAGTCAAACTCAATTAGTAACAATGACTACATTCGTTCATCTACACTCATGAAACTCATTCATGCCCCATATTCGTCTACATCTCTGCAATCGGCGTCTTAGTAATGAATAATAAACAGACATATTTTGTGATAAAATGAGACAACTAAATGTTTAACTAATATAATCTGTACTTTTTTCGACTTTTATTTTGCAATGCTTACAACATATGTTTATATATTTCCTGGAGAATTTTTCGTAGAATCCATGTTCAAATCTAACGGCATTCAACTGTAAAACATAGTTGATTCCTTTTAATAGTGAATGAGACTACAACTGTTTTCCTGGATTTACTGTAATTACCCTTAGCCTTAATAACAGTTGTACATTATTTGCTTATAAAGTTAAAGTTCTCAGATGTTTAAGATAGTGATGTACAAAGAATGAATGGTTCATTACTTTTGAACTGCTCAACAGGTGAGTCGAATGATTCACAGAAAGCGTATTTTATAAAATGGGAGATTCAAGTATTATAATCTGACGAGTGGCTGTTATCTCTGTTATGTTCACTATGTCTGGCCTCTGAACAGTCATCTCTGTAACTTACGAACGCCAGTGGCACGGTGGTCAGCGTTCTGAGTTTTGGTGGGGAGGGGGGGGCGCCAATCGTTGGAGTTTATTGATGCCACTAGTTTGACCTCAGCTCCCACACGCACCCCAGGCCTAAGTCACTGACTACCAACATGGTGGGAGGCCTGGGGTGCGTGTGGGAGCTGAGGTCAAGGGGCGGACTTCGGACTTTAGTTGGACGGGAAGACCGGACGACTTATAAAAGTTTCTTCCATTGGAAGGCAGACATCACGTTACCCCTCTTTTCGGAAGAGCTACGTTACCCCTCCTATCGGAAGACTCGTGTAACAATTAGGACGCCACACACCATACTGCTGATTCTCACACTCTGCTCGACCTATTGGTCGTTAGTGATCCATCTGAAGTAATTCGCCATGGGCAACTTCTAATCCCAGGAATATCATGCCATGATCTAGTTTTCTGTGTCATACCTATCAAACAATTGAGACAAAAGGCAAACTTTATTACATATAGAGATTTCAAAAACATCGACGAAAATCTGTTTTTTACAGATCTTGCACGTATCCCTTGGCAAACTATTACCGGACTACTAACGGTTGATGAAATGTTGTCCCAATTCAACTATTGGATTTTGGATCTCTACAACAAACACGCCCCTTTAACCACAAAGAGAATATCTAAAAAACTTTCCATACCCTAGCTTACCAATGAAATCCTATCTCAGATGAGTAAACGGGATGCTATATACCGTAGAGCCAAAAGATCAAGAGACCCAGAACTTATGTTACAGTATCGACTTTTACGTAATAAAGTTAAGCAGAAGCTTCGCAATGCTAAGCTGCGATATATACATAACTTATTTCCAGATCGAGGAATTTCATCAGCCTCCATGTGGAGAAATATAAAAAGTCTTGGTTGTGGGAAACAAAAAACCACCCTTCCAGTCAATATTCCTTTAAATGATCTAAATAAATTTTTTATTTCATCTTCCATTCCAAACGACCAAGACATTGTTAAATCATATATAGAGGAACTATCTAACCAACCCAATCTACCTTTGCCTTTTGAAAGATTCTCTTTTAAACATGTCCTTGAAATTGATACTCTAAGGGCTTTTCGTAAAGTTACCAGTAATGCTACAGGAGTGGATGGTATTTCGATTAAGATGATAGAAAAAATACTCTTTGCTGTTCTTCCTGTCATTACTGCTATATTCAATAAGTCATTGGCCACAACTACTTTTCCTAGCTTATGGAAACATGCCCTTGTTCTCCCATTAAACAAAGTACCTGTACCATCAGAAGCCAAACATTACAGGCCTATTAGCATTTTGCCCACCATTTCTAAATGCCTGGAAAAGATCGTCCATTTACAAATAAACACATTTCTGAATAATATTAATATTCTTAATACATATCAATCAGGTTTTCGTTCCAGCCATAGTACAGAAACAGCTCTTCTTTGTGTCACAGATGACATTCGAAGAGCAATGGATCTTAGAAAATGTACAGTCTTAACTTTTTTTGATTTTTCTAAGGCATTTGACCGCGTGGATCACTCCCTTCTTCTGGTTAAACTCCAGAATTTAGGCTTTTCAGATAGCAGCATATGTTGGATTAGATCTTACTTAGCTGATCGTCAGCAGTGTGTGCGTGTGGGTGACAGAACTTCAATTTTCAAATCTGTTTCGTCTGGTGTTCCTCAAAGCTCAATTTTAGGTCCACTGCTATTTTCCCTATATATTAACGATATTAGCTTAGTCTTATCCTTCACGAAACATCACATGTATGCTGACGATTTGCAAATCTATGCTCACTCCTGTATTAGCACCTTAAACGAAACAATAACTTGTAGTAACCTAGATATTGAAAATTTAGTCAAATGGACCAAAAATCATGGCCTTAAACTTAATGAGGATAAAACACAGCCCATTATTATTTATTCTTCTCGCCTTCACACCAAATTCAGTATAAACAACATCAAACAAATTCTAGTCAATGGCAACCCTCTGCCTTTCTGTACTTCAGTTAAAAATTTAGGTGTTATTTTTAACCAGAATATGACTTGGGAAGAAGAAGTGCTTAGTGTTTGTAAAAAGGCTTTTGGTTCTATCCATTCCCTCAAACAACTTCAATACTTTCTCCCAGTAAAAATAAAGCTTCGTCTTGTAAAGCACTTATCTTTCCACATTTCATCTATTGCAATTCTGTGTACAATGACATGACTGTGGCTTTGGCTAATAAACTTCAGGTTTGTCAAAATTATTGTATTAGATTTATTTTTAATTAAACATATGATGATCATATCTCTCAATACTATATTCAAAATTCCATTCTTAAATTGGCCGACCTTAGATTATTAAAAATATTGAGTATTTTGTTTTTAGTACTTAATGATGGGAATCCGAAATACCTCTCTCAAAACTTTCAATATAACTCAAAAATTGGTGCAAAGGAGACACGCTCAGCCTCGTCAATATTACGTATTCCTCTTCATAGAACATCTTTCTACACAAATTCATTTTCAGTAACTGCCTGCAGAGAATGCAATAAACTTTCTCCATATTTAAAGAGATATGACAGTCAGGCTCGGTTCACAGCATCATTGAAAGCCTTTCTTTTTGAACGGATGAGTCTGTGATGGTAGCTGGGGATGGGGTCTGGTATTAGGTTCGAACGAGTGTATGAGTGAGAGAATGGTAAAGTTGATAATATGTTAGTAGTTCATTTAGTTTATATTATTTGCTTCTTTGTAATGTTATTACTATTATTATTTTTCTTTACTTTAGTTCTGTATTTCATGTTTTAGGCTTTGTTATATTTACTATTTTATCATAAAAGGGTTAACTGTAAGAGAGGACTTATTATTCCTAAGTTCGCCAATTGTATAAAACACTTTTGTACAATAAAGCCTTATTAATACCTTATTTGGTCATTCTCCAGAATAAAGGATTCTTATTGGCCGTGTCTTTCGAGACCAGTAAACCAGCACACAGGATGTGCGCACTTCCTCCTGACGGTCTAATTCTGTATTTGTGGAATATTACAAACTTTTCCTTGATTCTTTTATTTCTTAAAATGTGAATAAAAATTAACACCAAAGTATCGTATATTTTAATTATCAATATTGTTTCTGAATTTATTAGTATATTATGCTATTCATATACAGGTAGTGTCAGAGCACTACACACAAGAGGACTGGAAAAAAGTAACTGGATACAACGATATACGAAAGGAAATGTTTTCAATATAGATGTAGACTATACTTATGACAATCAGCAAGGTCATTCTTGTGTTACTGCTAGAAATCCTAAACACGGGCAAACACAGTGTGCGTTGCGCAACGCACATCGTTTAGCTAATTACTTAGTGGACAAAGCTATATGTGTTGGTGGTGGTGGTGGGTATGGAGGGGGGTATAAATATGGGGAAGTGACACGCACGCAGCAGCAGTATGACACAGAACTCCAAGGAGGTAACATCTCACATGACACCGCTAACAAAGATGACATCGAAGTAGTTTCTGGAAACACTACTTGATAGATTCAACTCCAACTCGAAGTCAAACCTTCTGCTGACAAGGAAATGTTCAGAGCTCAAGGAAAACAAACACTACATCATCCACAGTATTAGAAAACTGGAAACAACTCACGGAGAAGCGATTTTGGTATCACTCAGCGATGCACCCTTCACTACAGGCGATGAACCTAAGTTTCAAGTGTTTCTACCAAAACGATTTGTTCACCTTCTACAGAATGAAGACTTGCGAGATATCAACCCTGGATCCTTGTATCTGGTGTCCCACGGATCGAGCGGAAACAATTCTACTGAACTCACTCTGCACGTCACACACGAGTGTTAGCATGTAGTATTATTATTTATATGTAGTTTTCTAGTCAATTTTAACAAATAGTTTGTTTATACTGTACTATCTAACCACTCTGTATTGTACAAAGTTGAAAATAAAATAAAAGAAGAAAAAAGGCAACACAGTCGTATATGCAAACATATACTGCTGTGTTGCTTTTTTAAATTTCAAATGTTTGACCTTGAAACTTGTGTTTGTTTAAATTTAATAATATAGGTGAGGAAGATACTGTAAACTTACTCGATGGATCGATTCTGTAGGAGTTTGACCTTGGCACTTGTGTTTGTTTGGTACGGATCGTTCACTGCATATTGCATCCGTTTTGGTATCCGAACTTTCCATAAAATTGGAAATATCCAAAGAGAGCTCGCAACTATAATGGAGAATTTAAAGTTAACAAACCAAAATGAAACAGACGGAGAAACATATCCAGAATGTAAGCAATATATAGATCAGAAAAAAGAATTAGCTAAATCAGACTTCACGAATTGCAGAAACCATGTTATTGATATTGTTCAAAGTCAAATAGTAGAGAAACATATTACAAGTTACGAAGACTATCTCAGAAAAATAGATAAGATACATCTTATTTCGAAATAATAAATGAAAGAAAGGAAGAAGAATTCAGTATTGATTACGTAGACTATCTAGACAATATATTAAGAGTAAACAAAATAGACATACCACAGTTCTTCACTGATTTCATATTAATACAAAGCAGGTTTTTCCAAAAGATAAATTGTTGCGTATTGAAAGGAGTGACTAATACAGGCAAAAGTATGCTGACGCAGATACTGTTAAATCCGTTAGAACCGACAATGATATCTAGGGAAAGAGATAGAACAGGATTCCAATTTGACCAGCTACCAAGTTGTATTATATTTGAAGAATATAATTTATAAGTTATAATTATAATTATTACTATAATTATAAGAATATAAGTTATAATTATTCAAATATAAGCTACTTGTGTTATATTTGAAGAACCACTGATCGATAACACCACAGTAGGAACTTGGAAATTACTTATGGAAGGAGCTACAATAATGACCGACATCAAGCACAGTGACAAGGAACAGATAAAACGACTACCAATATGTATTACGACAAACAACCCCCTAACCATGTGGTGTGATAGTTCTGAAAAGGAACCATTAGAACAGCGCTTTATACAGTATAATTTAAACAAAAAAATAACAAGTTACATCAAAGAAGGTGTGATACCAAAAGCAAACACACTAATTACAAATAATGATGTAATTGTACTTATTATGAGATATCTAGAAGAGATTATAGACCAAATAGAAATATCAACACTAAATTCTACAGAGAGCAAGGAATTCATAGTAACTAGTAGTGAAACAATAGACGAACTTTTAACATACAAATCAAACAACACGGACAAAAACAATAGTGATTATTATCAAGAAACATTGGTCAAAGAGTTATTCAAAAGTGCAGAAGACAACATGAAAGAGAATGAAAGTAATAACCAAGAAACTACAAAAGCAACAATATCATAAATCACAACACCAGACAAAACAAGTGAAAACAGAACAATAGAAGAAATACCAGACATAACAAAAACTCCAATTAAAAAGAAACGTAAAATTAAAAGTCCAAAGACAGAAAGAAAAATAAATAATGAAGAGGTAAATGACGAAATTGAAACAGTAAATATAAGTGATTAGTAAATAGAAAAAGGTAGTAATACAAGGTAGTAGGGGAGAAATTAAAAAATAAATAAAAAAATAAAAGATAAAAATAAAACAGATGTATGTAACAACCTGTAAATTAGATAATTATACCAAAAAACCACTATAAAAAATGGCGTGGCTAGGCCTGTAATGGGGAACCACGTAAACCAAGCTAATGCCAAGGGCAGGACGGTACCACCTCATTGAGGGAGCTCTGGTCTTGGGAGGAAACTTCTCTATCTCTAGGTTGTTACGAAACTTAAGAGTATTAGCAACTACACATATCGCTTCCAACAGACTCTTCCGAATGAACTAGATAAAGTATTAAACGTAGAACAAAAGATTAAGTAATAGGTAATGTTCACTTATAAAGAGATATCACTTCCGAACACCTCTTCCAAAGGAAAAAATACATAAACAAAATATTAGGGGTTAAAACTTTACTAAACTTTAAAGTAAGGATTTGTTTGTCGTAATAAATATTGGTAGTCATTTTATCTGTTCCTTGTCACTGTGCTTGATGTCGGTCATTATTGTAGCTCCTTCCATAAGTAATTTCCAAGTTCCTACTGTGGTGTTATCGATCAGTGGTTCTTCAAATATAACACAAGTCGAACTTGGTAGCTGATCAAAATGGAATCCTGTTCTATCTCTTTCCCTAGATATTATTGTCGGTTCTAACGGATTTAACAGCATATGTGTCAGCATACTTTTGCCTGTATTAGTCACTCCTTTCAATATGAAACAATTTATCTTTTGGAAAAACCTGCTTTGTATTAATATGAAATCAGTGAAGAACTGTGGTATGTCTATTTTGTTTACTCTTAATATATTGTCTCGATAGTCTACGTTATCAATATTGAATTCTTCTTCCTTTCTTTCATTTATTATTTGGAAATAAGATGTATCTTTCAACAGACTTTTTCTAGATATATTTTCATATTTAATAAGATTTTGAATAATACCTTTAATTTGGTTCCCGGTTTGTTTTAACAATTCTATTTTCGTTTCGTTATCTATTTTTCTGAGATAGTCTTCGTAACTTGTAATATGTTTCTCTACTATTTGAATTTGAACAATATCAATAACATGGTTTCTGCAATTCGTAAAGTCTGATTTAGCTAATTCTTTTTTCTGATCTATATATTGCTTACATTCTGGATATGTTTCTCCGTCTGTTTCATTTTGGTTTGTTAATTTTAAATTCTCCATTATAGTTGCGAGCTCTCTTTGGATATTTCCAATTTTATGGAAAGTTCGGATACCAAAACGGATGCAATATGCAGTGAACCGATGGATACTTCTGATCTGTTGAAGGCTCGAATGGCCTTCTGAATTCCCTCCCCCTGTTGCAGCAAAGTACTTAAGGATGCTGTAACGTGTTAAAATAGTAAGTGGTACATTTTAACACATTACAAGGTTAAGTTGATTTTTGTTGCTGTCTTAATTTATTTTATTTTGACGAGACTTATTATTTGAAGAAAATATTAGTTTCATGAGACGGGTTTGGACACAGTAGAACATTTGTACAGGCTCATTCACGAGGATCTGTAGTGCGCCGGCCCGACTGGCCGAGCATGCGCGGCGATGTCTCGTCTTGACCTACGCCGCAGGAGGGGGGCGCCGCGTCTGCGCACGAGTGGCAGGGGTTCTAAGCTGTCCAGCGCGGCGACGAAGAAGGCAGTTCAGTTTTAGACGCGAGTGAGAAAGGTGATTTTAGTTGAAGATACGTATCGACCCCCTACAAGACTCTACAATTCAAGGTAGGGATCAACGATTGATCTTCTTGTCTTTGTGCAACGACCAACATACTTTCTGGATTAGTGGACTAAATTTAATAATTGAAGGAAAGTAATTTGTTAATCAACTGTAGAACCTTTTGACGAATAATTTTAGTATTTCTTTTGTTATCAAGTTCAAGAAATTGAAGAATTGAAGAATACTTTTTAGTTTTGATTTACTCGAGTAGAAAGTTTTGTTTTCATTATATTTTTGCTTTTAATTTTGCTGAATACTTTTTAATTGCACTTTAATTTAAAATTTAATAACTTAATCAAGAATCCAATTTATTTGAAAGTTGAAAAGTAATATTTTTATGTACGTTGGTGCTTGTGACTGCCTGCACATTCCTGCTTGTGCTTGACCATTTCACACACATTGGATGCATACTGTTCTTGTAGCTATACTGGTGTATGTTTGGTGACAGTTTTCATAGTTTATTTAGAGATTTTAGAGGGTTGTATAAGTAGTTGTATAAGATAATCTGCTTCCCTGCTTGTATTAACCCACCTTGTAGAGTTCACCAATTCCTTGCCGACGACAATCGGGACACGAATCCTTGCCGACGACCGTCGGGATTCCTGAATCCTTGCCGACGACAGTCGGGATACCGATTCCTTGCCGACGACCGTCGGGATTCCTGAATCCTTGCCGATGACAGTCGGGATACCGATTCCTTGCCGACGACCGTCGGGATTCCTGAATCCTTGCCGATGACAGTCGGGATACCGATTCCTTGCCGACGACCGTCGGGATTCCTGAATCCTTGCCGACGACAGTCGGGATACCGATTCCTTGCCGACGACCGTCGGGATTCCTGAATCCTTGCCGACGACAGTCGGGATACCGATTCCTTGCCGACGACCGTCGGGATACCCTATTCCTTGCCGACGACCATCGGGATAATAAGTAATTTCATAATAATAATAACCACGTCCATCCGACGATGATGAGTCTTACAGCTTAGGCTGAAGAGTTGGAACTTGTTTTCCTGACTCACTAGACCGAGTGGATGGATCGTTTTATTCGGACTAGTTAAAGAATTTTAGAATTCTTTAAACTGAACAATTTACATTTAATTTTATTTAACGAATCTGAACTTTTGCTTAACGGGCCCTGGAGTCGCTGAGTCTATCAGGGGAACATTTAGAGATAAATGTAAATGTAACTAATTTAATCGGGCGACAAAAATATTTTGCTTACGCCCCGAATTAAACGTTACATTTTGGCACCCGAACAGGGAACTCATTTTTTTTGGTCTTTTCGACTCTCACGAATCTATTTGTGGACAGTGAACATATCGAATTATCTTGAATCTTTTGCATAGTAGAAAGTGACCCTTAAGTTGGAGCACGATGTACCCCTTGAAGTATTGGTTTAAGAGTTTTAGGATCCTTTTCACATTGTATATAAATGAAGAGTCTACTGGAACTGATCCCAAGAAACCAAAAGTTGATAGTCAAGCCAAAACGACAATAACTAGATCTCAGGAGGTCAAAACCACTCCAACTAACGTACCTGTCTTACAGGTACCATCTAAGGTTACGATTTCGGATATACCTCTGAATATCCCACCTCCACAATCTACTACGTCTTCTATTCAGTCACCTTCTACTCAGGATATTCGTGTTAGCTGGATTTATGGCCTGAATAAATCTGAATTACAACACGAAATGAAAAAGTTTAATCTGAAAACTGATGGAGCAGTAGATGAGCTACGGAAGATTTTTAGAGACTTTTTACGACAAGGCTTTGGAACGAATGAAACCTCTGATGAAGCTGGACGAGTATTCTTACATGAACAGACAGAAAAAGAATTTCCTTTTATTGTGGAAACAACCAAATTGGCACATCCACAAACGTTTTTGCTTCCTGAAAAAATTGAACAGGAAAGTGTGAGAGAGATTCTTGGCCTTCCGCCTGACATAGAATTTAGAGACGTTCAACGAGTTCTGTCATCATTAGTGCAAAAATCTCGACAAAAAGACAAACCACAGCCCATATCTACAGTTTTAACATAAACAAGTATAACTCAGTCCGTAGGACAACCAACAATGAGTATCCAGAGTGTTGAGGAGTTTTCTCGTGGACGAAATCATGGGTGGCAAGCTACAACACCCCCTACTGGAGTCGGAAGTATATGCAATCAAGTTAGAAAATGGAACCTCAGATTTGATGGTACCAGAGACCCTGTGTCATTTTTGGAACGTTTAAACGAGCTAATTGAGGCTTATGAAATCGAACATGAAGCTTTATTAAAAACCCTACTAGAACTGTTTAAAGGCCAAGCACTATATTGGTATCGTAATAATAAGGATAGTTGGAATTCTTGTGATGATTTTATTAAAGACTTTGAAGAATATTTCCTTCCTCCTGATTATAGAAGGAACTTAGATGAAGAGATAGTTTAACGAACGCAAGGAGAGCAGGAACCATTCCAAAATTGTGTTGTAGCACTGAATATGCTTATGCGTCGTCAAGGAAACTATTCTAAAAATGACCTTCTAAATCGTTTGTATAGGAATATGAGGCCTGAGTACAAACTAACAATTAGAAGAGATCAGTTTCAGAGTGTTAGTGAACTCATGAAACTTGCCGAGGGATATGAGAACTACATAAGAGAGAAGAGAAATTATCGCCCTCCTCCCTCCCCAGCCCAAGCGCTCTTTCCAGAGGCTGCATTTTCTTTGAGAAACCGCCCTCAACGATCGGTCAATGTAGCCGTAATTGGTAATGTAGAAGACACGTCACGTCCTATAATTGAATCCTCAATTTCTAAAAGAGACAATGGACTCCAAGTAACGGGTAACATTCATTCATTCAAACACTCTCTACAACCAAATTCACGAAATTTGAAATATAATTATAATAAGCCACTTGAAGACAATAAACGTCCTACATGCTGGAACTGTGAAAAGATTGGACATCGATTCTTTCCAGAGACCAGAGGAAAGGGGGTACTCTGCGTCTCGAAACAACAACAAAGAACGTACAACTCCCGCAGAATGGCAAGAATGGCTCAATTTAATAAGATTTTATAATAGTAACTTTTGTGTGAGGATTCCCCATCTTGACTCTAGACCTTTTTTCGATGTATTTATAGAGGAAAAGATGTTTAAAGCACTTTTAGACACGGGTTCAATGATCACCCTCATTGGAGACGAAATTACGTCACATCTGAGAGACAATGGTGTAGTAGTAAAACCATTAAAAGTGCAAGTAAACATGGCTAATGGTACTCGATCAGAAGTCAGGGAAGCTTATGAGTTCCAATGTATAATCAACGAGAGGTGTATTCAAACTAAGGCTTTGAGCATGACAGGTCTAACAGCACAAATGGTAATTGGCATGAATTTAATTCCTTCCCTAGGCGTAATGTCTTTTGAATTATGTCCGACACGGAGGGAAACCAATGTAAAGATTCCAAATGATGAAATCTACGATTCTAGTGGTATTAGTGAACTATCCGATACTGAGCAGAAAACTTTAAAGAATTTTCTCGACAAGGAATTACCCAAGTTTAACTATGTAAAAGGAGTGACTGATATAGTTACCCACAAGATAAGATTGAAGCCAGGCACATCACCCATAAAGCAACGATATTACCACAGAAATCCTTTCAAGCAAAAGATATTAGACGAAGAAGTTGACAAGATGCTTGCAGAAAAAGTGATTGAGAAATCAAATAGTCCTTGGTCATCCCCGGTTGTTCTGGTAAAGAAACCCTCGGGCAGGTATAGATGTTGTATAGACCTTAGAAAGGTTAATGAATCTACGATACCAGATGCTTATCCTCTACCCCAAGTTAATGCCATCTTAGAAAAACTGCGTGAAGCAAGCTACATCAGTACACTTGATCTCAAAAATGGTTACTGGCAAGTAAACTTGGAAGAAGACAGCAGACCCCTCACGGCTTTTACCGTCCCTGGGAGAGGATTATTTCAGTTTCGTGTAATGCCTTTTGGCTTACATTCAGCGCCTGCCACTTTTCAGAGGTTACTAGACACCATAATTGGACCAGAATTTGAACCTAACACCTTTGCTTACTTAGATGACATAGTGGTAGTATCAAAGACGTTCGACGAACATTTAGTTTTACTGAGAAAGGTATTTGAACATCTGAGAGCAGCTGGTCTCATACTTAATGCCGACAAGTTCCATTTTGCTAAGACTGAATTAAAATATCTTGGCCACGTAGTAAATAAAGATGGTATCCAGACTGATAACGATAAGGTTAAAGCAATCCAAGAATTCCCTACTCCGAAGAATGTCCGAGGCGTACGTAGCTTTTTGGGTCTTGCCTCATGGTACAGACGATTTGTCCCAAATTTTGCAACTTTATCGGCACCACTAACGAAACTTCTTAAGAAGGATACAAAGTTTACATGGAACGAAGATGCTGAGAAAGCTTTTATATCCTTAAAAGAAAAATTGAATCGTTTATTTCAGAAACCACCTAAGGGACAAAATATAAAAAAATGGGATTTTGGTGGTACCGTACAGTTTAAAGGTAAATACATCGTTTGGTGCAGAAAAAACCTACGTTCCATGTCAGCAATGCTATTTGGCAGCCTTGAAAATAATCCGTTTATTTCAGAAAGAACCCAAGCGCCGTCACTTAGTTTCTTTCTGCGGTAAATTTCACTCGTGACGGTTGGCGGCCATGACAACATCATCTGTTTTGTGACTTCTGTTGTTGTTTTGTTTTATTCAGAGGTTAACTTTGAGTGGATTTGTTATTATTTCATTACAGAGTGGATAGTACATAACACTGAGTGGATTATTGCATTATTTATTTAGTGTTTTAAGTGTTCCTAAGCCATGTCGGATAGTAGTTCTGATGATGAACCTAATCCCAAGCGTAGGCGTGGAGTTCTGCACGAAGAAAAATACAAACGGAACATTATTCGGAAAGCTGGGCTTAAAGGACTGCAGTACATCTCGTACAAAGGTAAAGAAATTCCCAGCAAAGCCCCGCCGAATGATGTAAACTGTAAGTGTAATTTGAAATGTTATTTGAAACTTACGGATGAAATAAAACGAAACCTATGGGAAACATTTTACTCTTTTGAAAATAAAAACACCCAAGACACGTACCTCCAAGCTTTAGTGGAGGTTATGCCAGTGAAACGTAGACGCAAAAACCGAAGGCCTAATCTAAATAATGAGCAAGCTCAAGAAAACCCGCCTAATGTAAATTATGAGCAAGCTCAAGAAAACCCGCCTAATGTAAATTATGAGCAAGCTCAAGAAAACCCGCCTAATGTAAATGATGAGCAAGCTCAAGAAAACCCTGGCGTGCCTACTGATGACTTGCCTAACAGAAAATCCCATTCATACAAGTATAACTTGAAAGTAAATGGTGTTCTTACTCAAGTTTGTAGAGGTGTTTTCTTGAAAGTGTTTGGAATTTCTGACAATAGAATCAAAAGGATAAATAAATGTTCTGTCCTTCACAAAAGCCCTGTAGATATGAGGGGAAAATCTAGAAGTGGGAACGCTATTCCAGTCAACGTATGTGTGAGAATACAGCAGCACATTGAGAAATTTGATGTAAAGGAAACCCATTATGAGGGAAACCTAAAAAATATCTTGACGCTAGGCTTGATGTTGCAAAAATGCATGCAATGTTTATCTTAGACAACCCTGATCTAAAAGATAAAGTAAAGTATAGTTTCTAAAACAAATACTTTAAAGAGAACTTTGCCTACAGTTTCGGAAGACCACTAGTTGATGTGTGTTCAACTTGCGAAAGACTGTCGGCCAAACTGAAAGACAAGGGTTTGAGTGACAACGCTAAAAGAAATTTAGCTGCTGAGAAAATGATACATTCAAGGCGAGCAAAAAAGTTTTACAAAGCTATGGATGAGGCAAGCAAGAACAAAGACGACAACACGGTCGCACTAGCCTTCGACTTTATGCAAAACTTACCTTTGCCACACATACCCGTTCAGGAGGTTTTTTATATGAGGCAGCTCTGGGTAAATGTGTTTTCGTTACACGATTTGAAGACTAATTCTTCGAAACTATATTTTTATCATGAGGGCGAAGCAAACAATGGCCCAGACGAAGTATGCTCAATGATACTGAACTATTTCAATGACATTCCAGTTAATGTGAAGCATCTAATATTGTTTTGTGATGGGCCTTCAGGCCAAAACAATAATCATACAGTTGTGTGTTTTTTACTAAACCTCTGTGACTCAGGTCCGTTTGAAACAATAACTCACAACTTCCCAGTACGTGGCCACTCATTTTCCCCATGTGACAGAGATTTTGGAAGCATAAAGCGTCTCTTGGGAAATATGGACAGGATTTATACTCCTGATGAGTATGCAGAGCTCATGCTAAAAGCTAGTAAGTCTGGCCGATTTACTGTATACCACCTTACTTCAGACGATGTTCTCAGTTTCAAAAATTGGTGGCCCAAATCATATAAGAAAATGACAAATTCGGATGAAACATCAGGCAGGAATGTATCCAAAAAAGATAAGGAGGCATTCAAAGTGTCCAAGTACAAGCAGTTTCTCTACAACAAGGATACTCCGGGAAAAGTCGTTGTAAGCGAATTCATTGGAGGAATAACAACATCTACCTTCACTTTGCTAAAAACTGCCATCCCTCCGGAACTACCGACCGAGAGCATATCCATTGGTGAAGGTATGTTTACTTTTTTACCAAGATTATATTAAAAGTTTATATTTATTTTTCTTTTAAGTAAACATTGATGTAGGCTATATATTTTTTTTAATTTATCGGGTTTTGCACAGTGAGATTTTTGGTTTTAGGTCCCAATCAACAAAAAAAAGATAGAGGATCTCAAAAAGTTAATGGAATACACTGTTGGGTATGAAGCCTTCTATGATAATATAATCCAATGGCCTACAACTGACAAGGAGTTGCCAGAAGACTTGCCAGAAGCTGAATAAGTCAAGTGAAAAAGGCCAGATCTTTATTTATAGACACACTGTAGCGTGTAGTCTACTTGTAATTTTCGCTTTGGGCCTAATAAAAACACTTTTTTATACTAAAGTGTGTCTGTTACTTACCTTAGATACCAAAACAGGTCAAAATTAATGGTTTTAATTAATTTTAATAATAATATTTTAACAAATTTCTTTTGACACACTTATTAATTGCAGAAACAACCTAAGTGAATTTTTTTCAAAAATTATAACTCAAAATTTTTTTTGAAATTAAAAAAAAATAGGTCATATCAATAGCATGTTTGTGATTTGATAACAAAATATTTGAAGGAGACTAGACCTATACCTAAGCTGCAAAACAGTTTTTTTTTTTGTTTTCCGAAAGTTAAAAAAAGCGCACTTAGGTGGTTTCTGAAATAAACGGTTCAATTATCATCAACACCTATATTAGCATGTCCAGATTTTAACGAAACATTTACTCTACAAGTGGATGCCTCGAACAATGGATTGGGAGCTGCCTTAACACACAGCAGTAATGGTCGTGAAAAAGTCATTGCCTATGCTAGTCGACTTCTTTCTCAAGCTGAAGTAAAATACACAGTCACTGAAAAAGAGTGCCTTGCCTTAGTGTGGGCAGTAAAAAAATTTAGACCCTATTTAGAAGGCTATAACTTTACAGCGATAACCGACCACCAGGCTTTAAAGTGGTTAATGAATTTGGAGAAACCGTCTGGACGCTTAGCGCGTTGGGTCCTTGAGCTCCAACAGCACAAATTTCAGATACAGTACCGAAAAGGGTCATTGAACTACGTCGCAGACGCCCTCTCCCGATTTCCTCTGCAGTCTGATGCGAATCCTTGTAGTGATGAAATCACACACCCTCTTAACTACAATAGTGCTATTGTGACGTCTAAAGAGAGAAAGAATGACAACCTACCTATTATTAGAGACATGAAGAAACAAGAAACAACCTCGTATTCATGGTGGAAGAAGAAATTCGATCAAGTCCAGAAAAACCCTGATAAATATGCAGAGTATTTCATACGAAACAATCAACTTTACCGGATTATAGGAAGTAAAAATGGACTCGATACTGATCCGACAACTGTTAGTAAGTTCTGCGTACCTGAAGAATTACGTTTAAAGGCGATGAAAGAAAACCACGATCTTCCTATAGCTGGGCATTTGGGAATAAATAAAACTATTAAACGAATAGCTAACCACTACTATTGGCCAGGTTGGCGACGAGACGTACGAAAATACGTACGAGAGTGCGTAAGCTGTCAGAAATCAAAGCCCGAGCAGAAAAGCCCTAGAGGAAAAATGTTTTTAGAAGGCCGCAAGGGCCGTGGCATGTCGTTACAACAGACATAATTGGTCCGCTTCCTCGGTCCAAGAAAGGGAACCGATTTGTTCTAGTTATGCAGGATAACTTTTCAAAATGGGTGGAGATTGCAGCCTTGAAAAATGCAACTGCTCAGTCAGTAATACGAACCTTCTCCGAAATGATATTGCTGAGATACGGAGCCCCAGAAGTAGTGATAACAGATAACGGAACTCAGTATACTTCGAAATTATTTCACAAACTTACTAATGACTGGGCAATCAAACACCAGTTTACGGCTCCCTATAGCCCGCAAACAAACCCAACTGAAAGATCAAACAAAGTTATTAAGACAATGATAACTCAATTTGTGGGAAACGATCACCGAAATTGGGACTTATACCTAAATGAGTTCAGATTTGCAATGAACTCAGCGGTTCATGACTCAACCCGATATTCTCCAGCTATGCTGAATTTTGGCCTAGAGTTGAAACTACCAAATGCTCTATGCAAGGAACTAATTAGTGTAGAAACATCAGATCAACCTAAGTCCTTTGCAAACATTCACGAACAGCGATCATTAAGAATTGGTTACGAGAACGGTGTAAAATCAACCTCTCCAAAGCCTATGAGAGGCAGGCGAAATATTACAATCTCCGAAGAAGGGAGAACGACCTACAATTGGGGCAAAAGGTACTGCGGAAGACACATGTCCTGTCCTCGGCCGCAGAACACGTAACCAGCAAACTGACTTATAAGTTTGAGGGTCCGTTTACGATCCACAAACCTCTTGGGAAAAATCTTTTTGAGCTATTGGACGAAAATGGGAAAAGTGCTGGTGTTTCCCACGTAAAAGATTTAAAGATATTCATAAATCCAAAGTAAAAAAATTTTTAAATTAAAGTTACTAACTTTGTAATCAAATATTTCGAGCCGTAAACTTCCGACTGTCGTCTCCATTTTCCCTCACCGATGTCCTAACCACTTATTTAGTTCTCCCTATGTACAAAATTGCATGAGCTTGAGCATGTGTTTGTGTTTTGGTTTTAGGGCTTACCAGAAGGTGTAGTGTTCATACAGTGAACTTACGGAAATGGAAGTTACAAACCAAATGTAGGTACAACTACGGGATGGGCACGAACTAAGTGACCAAGTGATCACTGTTTATTTGAAGATGGTAGAGAAGGAAGTTTGTGCAACCGACTCCCCACTAAAGGTTTTCGTAATGGATTCCTTTTTTTTTACCGACGCAGACAATGGAAGGGTGACCAGTGTGAGCAAACGTTTTGCTAAACGACCTCCTTTTGAATTGGATTTAATTGTGATTCCGCTTCACCTACCCAAGCAGAATCATTGGGCTTTGATCATCGCTAGGCCGAAATTGAGGAAACTCCAGTCGTATGACTCGTTAAACTTCTCCCATAAGAGACAACTATATACCCTATATTATGCGTTAAAGAAGGAGGCAATGATCACTGGGGTCGATTTCAGATCTGAAGCGTGGCATCTTCAAGACACTATGAGGTCTGGTCCAAAACAACCCTCTAGCAATCAAGTAGATTGTGGGGTTTACATATCCTATTACGCCGATACATTGCTGAGAGGCTCCGAAGTAACGGACGACCTTCCTCCGTTCTCTCCAACCTTATTTCGTACTCATATGGCTAACATCCTTGAAAAGGAATATGGGACCAGCCTTACAAACCTAAAGGAGTTGAACCCTTGTTCTCCTTTCTCACCTTCTGAAGGGGTTATGGACTGCGGTGAAGAAGAAAATTGGGATAAAGTACTTAACGACCTTGTAGACATACTACATGGAGCAGATTTAGAATCTTGACCTCAGCCTATCAGGAACCTGTCAGCCTGCATATCCTCTATTTCTGAGAAGTGTGTGTCTTCTCCTTCGGGATCTTTCTTGTCACTGACATGTTCCGAAGATTGGCTTGTAATAAATCAACAAGAAATGGAAAAAAATGGACACATCCGAGTCTCACCAAATGTCTCCGTCTCCGAGACCTTCTTCTCCAGGAAAGGTGCCTGGTGTGGTGCTGGGTGGCCCTCAGGCTCCCAAAGAAGACCTCTCTCCAGGCGCGGTGGTAAACAAACTCGCTGAAAGTGAGTGTCTTCCAGACCAGAGTCCGTCTTCATCAACGAGAGAGCGAAGAGGCAATCACCAAGCAAGAACTAAAAAGAGGAAAATTCATTTTCCAGATGGAACGTGGAGAAGGGTTCCAGAGCGACTTTTGCGTCAGTAGCAAAATTGGTAAAAAGAGAGAAAAAAAAGAAAAGATTTGTTTTAGTTGATAATTTTTTTTTTTTGTTCCAGAAGAACGTTTTCTAAGTTCCTATTATTTTCTTGTACAGTCTAGTTTTGTTTTGAATAAAAAGAAGAGTTTTACGTCAATTAAGTTGTTCTTACAAGAGAAAAATAAAATAATGGTTCCTTTAAGAAAAAAAAAAAAAAGTGTTTTTTTTCCTTTTCACTCCCAAGCAGGAGGGGAGTATAACGTGTTAAAATAGTAAGTGGTACATTTTAACACATTACAAGGTTAAGTTGATTTTTGTTGCTGTCTTAATTTATTTTATTTTGACGAGACTTATTATTTGAAGAAAATATTAGTTTCATGAGACGGGTTTGGACACAGTAGAACATTTGTACAGGCTCATTCACGAGGATCTGTAGTGCGCCGGCCCGACTGGCCGAGCATGCGCGGCGATGTCTCGTCTTGACCTACGCCGCAGGAGGGGGGCGCCGCGTCTGCGCACGAGTGGCAGGGGTTCTAAGCTGTCCAGCGCGGCGACGAAGAAGGCAGTTCAGTTTTAGACGCGAGTGAGAAAGGTGATTTTAGTTGAAGATACGTATCGACCCCCTACAAGACTCTACAATTCAAGGTAGGGATCAACGATTGATCTTCTTGTCTTTGTGCAACGACCAACATACTTTCTGGATTAGTGGACTAAATTTAATAATTGAAGGAAAGTAATTTGTTAATCAACTGTAGAACCTTTTGACGAATAATTGTAGTATTTCTTTTGTTATCAAGTTCAAGAAATTGAAGAATTGAAGAATACTTTTTAGTTTTGATTTACTCGAGTAGAAAGTTTTGTTTTCATTATATTTTTGCTTTTAATTTTGCTGAATACTTTTTAATTGCACTTTAATTTAAAATCCAATAACTTAATCAAGAATCCAATTTATTTGAAAGTTGAAAAGTAATATTTTTATGTACGTTGGTGCTTGCGGCTGCCTGCACATTCCTGCTTGTGCTTGACCATTTCACACACATTGGATGCATACTGTTCTTGTAGCTATACTGGTGTATGTTTGGTGACAGTTTTCATAGTTTATTTAGAGATTTTAGAGGGTTGTATAAGTAGTTGTATAAGATAATCTGCTTCCCTGCTTGTATTAACCCACCTTGTAGAGTTCACCAATTCCTTGCCGACGACAGTCGGGACACGAATCCTTGCCGACGACCGTCGGGATTCCTGAATCCTTGCCGACGACAGTCGGGATACCGATTCCTTGCCGACGACCGTCGGGATTCCTGAATCCTTGCCGATGACAGTCAAGATACCGATTCCTTGCCGACGACCGTTGGGATTCCTGAATCCTTGCCGATGACAGTCGGGATACAGATTCCTTGCCGACGACCGTCGGGATTCCTGAATCCTTGCCGACGACAGTCGGGATACCGATTCCTTGCCGACAACCGTCGGGATTCCTGAATCCTTGCCGACGACAGTCGGGATATCGATTCCTTGCCGACGACCGTCGGGATTCCTGAATCCTTGCCGACGACAGTCGGGATACCGATTCCTTGCCGACGACCGTCGGGATACCGATTCCTTGCCGACGACCGTCGGGATACCCTATTCCTTGCCGACGACCGTCGGGATAATAAGTAATTTCATAATAATAATAACCACGTCCATCCGACGATGATGAGTCTTACAGCTTAGGCTGAAGAGTTGGAACTTGTTTTCCTAACTCACTAGACTGAGTGGATGGATCGTTTTATTCGGACTAGTTAAAGAATTTTAGAATTCTTTAAACTGAACAATTTACATTTAATTTTATTTAACGAATCTGAACGTTTGCTTAACGGGCCCTGGAGTCGCTGAGTCTAACAGGGGAACATTTAGAGATAAATTTAAATGTAACTTATTTAATATGGCGACAAAAATATTTTGCTTACGCCCCGAATTAAACGTTACAATGCGGGTAATTGTTCTTGCGACGTTGCTGCTTGTGGACGAGAAGATGATGTGGAAGTGGTTCCCGTGGTCAAAGTTGAAAAAGGATGGGGCCCTCTTGTCTGGGTTCTTCCAACTGGTGTTTCTGATATATTTGGTATGGGGGATGAAGGTGTAGGTCGCGGTGTTATTGGTGGTCTTCGTATTGCTTGTGGTGTTATTGTTATGTCCATCTGTTCTATCTGTTCCTCTTCCACTCTGTTCCTCACATGTTCGTAAATGATTTCTGCTTCCTGTTGCCATGGTGGTTATATCAGTATCCGTGTTTGTGTTATTTCCTCCTCCCGTGCTATAAGCACTTGAATAACATCTGTTAGGCATTCTGTTATGTATGTCCTCGTTTCTTGTTGTTGGTTCCCTGTCTGTATTGTTAGATGGTTCGGCCTGTAGTTCTCTAATAGTGTCGTTATTGTTTTGCTGAATATCTCTGGTCTGGTCTTCCTTGAACTTGTGTTTGTCAGGTAGATGTAAATCATCTGTATGTTCTGTTCCTGCTGTGCTATTATGAAGTGGCTGTCTAATTTGTTAAGAGGTTCTGGTGCGTTTGTCGTTTGGTGTATTACGTTTATCCCTTCCCTTAATATGTCTATCTGGTCTTGTGTTATTTGATCTTGACCACTCACTTTATCATTTGTAGACAGTATCTTTTTGGAGGGATTTGTGTTTCCCTCCCTCTGATCCACATCTTCGGCCAAGTCTCTCTTGTCCCTTGTCCACTCCATTTGAAGGTTGTCATCTCTGGTTGGGTCCTCAATGTATTCGTAATCAAATTCACGTCATGGACACTCATCACACGTGTCGATGACGTGCTGAGCTTCACCTCAACCAGGTGGCCATCTTGCCATCGTTGCAGTCCATATCCACAATAAGGTCATCATCAGCAAGCCAGAAAGATGTTTATAGTGAGAAAGTAAAATTATGTAACATTTAAAATCCTAATTTGAGATATCAGTTTCAGAACAGTGAAAATCTTAGTCTGGAATAACTCAACAAACCAAATTAACAGTAATATCAAAATATATTTTTGTACTGAACAAGGACATTTTACATATTATTCCCTGTAGTACAGAGAAACAATTTTGACCTATTCGAATATCTTTGTTGAACATAATTTCATTACGATATAAGATAAAACTGTTGAAGGTATACAACTGTGAAGGTCAACTGTGAAGGCTGTGGAGTCACTAGTTGATGAAATTGTGTTGGCCTTTGAGGGTAAGAAGGTAGTATGTTCCGCATTAATAGACCTAAGCAAAGCCTTTGACAGCATTCCCCATAGTATTATCATCCAGAAATTGGAATTTTATGGTGTAAAAAATACTGTCCTTAAAGTTTTCGAATCTTATTTGAAAGGCAGACAACAAATGGTGGTTGTTGGTAGTAGAAAGTCCGGTCTCAAGAGTGTTACATTGGGTGTCCCTCAGGGGTCAATTTTGGGACCACTTTTGTTCTTGATTGCTATTAATGACTTACCATCTTATATGTCAAAAAATACCATGTTATATGCAGACGACACGACCTTTTATGAAATCGATCGTGATATACAAATTGCCCACAACAGACTCAGTGAGATGATATTAAGATCAAACTTATGGTTTGAGTCAAATAATTTAAGTGTTAATGTGGACAAGACTGAAGAAATAGTATTTAGTCTTAAACAAATCCCTTTTCAAAATAAACTAGTTAGGCTTTTGGGGCTTTTCTTAGACAGCAAGTTATCTTGGGATGCACAAATAAAAAATATTATCTCTAAATTGTCAAGGGTGCTATTTCTTTTACGTAAGTTGAAACAATGTGTGAGTCACGATATGCTAATTACAGCTTATTATGCGTTTTTTCAACCTCATCTCCTGTACGGTATTAGACTGTGGGGAAATAGTTCCGGAGCAGCTAAAGTTTTTATTTGCCAAAAAAAGCTCTGAGAATTATGATGGGGTTAAGAAGCACAGACAGTTGTGTTAATGTATTTAAGAAACTAAAAATTATGACATTGCCTAGTTTATACATTTACTGTAACATTCTCCATGTTAAGGATAATTTTAATAGTTATAGAAATAGATTGACTGTTCATGAGCATGCAACAAGAAATCAGTCTAACTTAGACCTACCCTCCTTTAGATCTAATTTCTAGTCTAGATCTAAAGGATAGTTTAGATCTAATCTCAGTCTAACTTTGTCCAAGTCAATAGAAAGTCATATTTATATGCAACTTAAACGTTTTAATAAGCTTCCTCACTCTGCTTCATACATGGCATTAAATAAATTTAAATCCATACTCAAAGATTGGCTTTGTGGAATGGCTTTCTATAGGGTAAATGATTTCTTGGAGGATGATCTTGCTGATTTGGTGTTTGATTGCAGTGTTTAAATTTCCACTACCGATTTAGGGATAAGAATCAAATGTCCAATTGTATTCCTTTTAATATGACTCTTGTACGACTTTCTTGTAAAACCTATTTTTAATTTTTTTTTTTTTTTATTAGTATTACGTTTCAACTTCCTAAGTGAACACTGTTATGACATTTTTTCACTGTATTGTTCATTTTGTAATTCTGACGATGGCTATTGTAATATTTACTATTATTTAATGTCAAATAAATATCTTGAATCTTGAACAGTTTTAAATGTCACAGCAGAATAGTAATAATAATAAGAAAAAATAAGTTGCGATCACAAAAGTGGAGATAAATTGCAGTGCTTTGCTAACAACTCTTGGGAAGAGTTATTACAGATGAAAGGGGACCAAAAAACTTCATTGTGTTCAATCCTTTATAATGTCTTATTTAAAGAGTATAAACAAAAGGAGTATTTCTTTGTCTGTTATTATTGCTCACTTAATTAGATTTTCCTTTTTAGTAAACTTAGTTAATAAATATTAAAACCTGGCAATTCTTACTTTTATATAAATTTTTGTCCTACGAATGGAAAATAGTCCAAAGTGTTTTAGGAACAAATATGCTGATTGAATCTAGTCCATACCACCTAGTAAGGGAATTTCATGTTGAGAGTGTCATTGTTGCTCTATTTCAATGAAATACTAATAGAAAAAATCCTTCTCAGTATATGAATAAAAAGAAACTGATCTCACTTAAATCTGTTAAAACTGTCCACCCTAATATCTGAGTACTATTATGGTGGTGAGGGTAGTTTTAGTTGGATTGTGTGTTTATAGGACAGTAATAGCACAGATAACTAACTCTATCCAGATAGCTCAAGGTATACGGGAAAAGCGTAAGCGCTGTTTAAGGAGTTAGTAGGCAACACGCACTACAAAACTGTGATTTTAGTATGGGACGTTACCTCACTGGACTGCCCCCCTCTCTTCTACTAAGATGAACCGATCGAGCCATGCGTGTGTGTGTGTGGACTGAGTTAAATCTGGCAACGCTGGCCAGTTCATAGCCACTCGACGCGCTTTAAAGCGGACAGTTCATACACTACGAAACATTTGTTAACACTCTTTAGTTCGAGGATGATCTATTTGGGTAGAGTTATCTGTTTTTATAGTTATTTAATGACCCAAGATTATTTGTATAAGTGCATTGAAAACAATTAGGTTTACTTAACCAACCAATTTTTAACTAAATATATTCAGTTAATCTTGTAAATACGATGGCTCAATAGTGTACAAGAAGAGTGTTTACAACACCATGTGACAGTCATATGTTCCAAGGGAAAAATAAATTGCACATTAAATTAAAAATATATATACTTTACCGAATGTATAGTTTTAACTGAAGGGGAAATTATCACATAACGGTAAATATATATATATATATTCATAAATGGTTGATAATATGAATAAAGAAATACTACCATTATCAAGAAAGAAACATTATTTAGAAAAAATAACTGAAAAACATATGCTCACGTAGCTGAAATTATATTCAAAATAGGGAATAAATAATACACGCTTGTAAACAATAAAATACGAAGATGAATATTGAATGAGAAATGATACATTCATGTATTTTTTATTTCTTTAAAGTAACATTTTCATAAACACAGTCCAACCTAAAACCGTTACTTTTAGAGAAGCTAAAAGTAACGGTTTTAGGTTGTGAAATATATAATTATATACAGTATGCGTTCAACAGTTATGAAGTAGTGTACTGTTTGTGTTTGGTTATACACACAACTATTAAATTCTTCCACGATTTAAGTGAAGAGCTTGTATTCGAGATAAATAAGTAAGGATTGGATATTACATTATGAAAATTATTTATAAATTATAAAATATCCTATACTGCAACTGTTTAGATATGGTACATTTGAAATTACACAAATTTAATATTTTATTAGGTCTTGGAGTAGAAATAAATATGTAATTAAAATAAAAGTATACATTTCTAGAGTGGTTGTATTATCAAAAACATTTAGATTTTAATGATAACAAAGACAAAATATTTATAGACATAATGTAGCAGGTATAAATTGACAACTATAATGATCATTTATATAATTTAATTAGTTTTTATTTTCTTTATTTTTTATTTTTTTTTATTTTGACGCAGTAACAATGAGTTTGATAATCCATAGTAAATACATTTTTAATAGAAAATAAAAATACACACATTTTAAGCAAGTTAATAATTTATTCATTTATTCCAATATCTGTTTCCCATTGGAATGAATTTAAGACATTTTGTAATAATTATTAGAGCCATTAATCTACTTAAAAACTGTACGTCACAGGACCAAAATCCGATTGGCTAAATAAACAGCTGATAAGGCAGGGTGAAAGGGCCAACATAGGGAGGGATTGTTAGCCACCCATCTGTTCGACGTGAGATCACCCCCTCCCTCACCTATGTTGGCGTGTAATGAAGTAACCTTCAAAGGACTATGATCGAACAGAGAGATGAATCTCTTAATCAGTGTTACGTTGTTTTTTTAGTTACTTAAACTTGATTTATTTTCAATAAATAAATTGATATTTTTTAATGAGACGCAGATCGTCAAATATGATGAAAAAAAATGAATAGCGAATTAGTGCATTAGTCTTATAAGCACCACCAGGTATACTCATGACACTAGGTATACTCATATAAGTACTAGGTAAATATACTCTAGTGTGGCCTTGGCTTATATGACTATTATATATAGAGCCATTTATAATAGTTCAATAGCCTCAAATCGAATCACTGTCAGCACTAGTGGCGCAGTGCTGTAACCCAGCTACTTGGAAACAAAGTGTTGTGAAGGTTGTAGGTGATAGGTTATATCCTCTAATACCAACACAGCGTCTGCTCAATGATTTCCATCAACTTGTATACTACTAGAGAAGTCTGGGTTGTTCATGTTGGGTAGCATGTTGTGTATGGGAGAGAACAGAGTATCAGGCTTCTCAATTAGCTAAAAATCAGACCAATAGTACGAGGTTCCACGTAAAGCTGTAGGTCCTTTAGTTGCCCTTGCTATTGTGCTATTGATAAATTACCCTTTCTGAGGAACAGTTGAACTCAGTTAGTAACTGATTACTACAAATATCATCCACACTCATTCTTCACTCATGTAATCATTCATATTCACTCAAAATACGCTCAAAGTTTTGTCGGCATATCATAAGTAAGTTTATTGCAGTATACATAGAAATGCATTGCAAGAGTTAAAATATTCTAATACCAACTATAATTTTGTCATCAATTTATTTATTCAGATGAGCAAATTTGAAACACACTCACTCTTTCAACTAATCCCACTTCCAGCATCGGTGACAGCTTACCCACTTGTTTGTCAAAAACTCGACCATATCATAAAATGCATGGTAGGATAAAAAGCTTTGAGACATTTACATAAAATTGGGGAGTTTGTTGTAGAAATGAACACTTAATTCGGAGGGCAAGTGCTAAAAGGTAACGGTTCTGTGTCTCTCAGTCCTGTAGTTGTACCTGTCTCTAGTGTTATATTCATGTATGTCTTGCTCCTGAGTCCAGGAACAGTTAGAGATGAAAAAAGTCGGGCAACTGAAGGATTTACAGCTTAACGTGGAAACCGAAATCACGTAGCATTGATCTGATTTCCGGCTAACTGACAAGCCTGATACTCGGTAAAGTTCTCATCGCTACACAACATCCGGAGCTTCAACACAAACACCACAGACTTCTTTAACAGTAGCAATGTCGATGTGAACCATTTATTGGATATGGTTGAAGACTTACTAATTCATGAAGACTTAATTCATTTTTGTTTGTATTTTAAATCATAATAATGATATCACTATTTTTACAGTCAGTTAACTGAAATCCCACCTTTATTATATTAGGTTTCCAAAGATGTACAGATAATTTTATAATGCTTTTTTTTATCATGCTTCCAAAAGTAACTTTTAAATAACTTAAATAGTTAGCCACGACTTTATACATTCACTTTATAGTTTATTTAAATTGTGTTGATATACTATTTATACAATTTCTCCTCCTGTAATTTAGTATTATCATAATCAACAAATGAGTTATAGAGTAGTACATTAATAGCTCTGCTATTGAAAGAGTTGTTATTAAAATAAAAGTACCAGCTAATGCAAATTAATGTAATGACTGGGGCTGGGGTGATAAACCAAGGGTCTTTTTGTCCTTGCTAATTTTCTACTGTAGTTCTACTGAATACCATTTTTTGTTATAACACAGTTTGTGTGCTTAAGGAATATTTTGAATTATATTTTACTTCAACGTATATTTAGTTTGTTCAGTAAATTACAAAATAAAATTTTGGACGTGATATATTTAAGGTGAAACCCAGTTATTGAAGCAGAGCTTAAAAAGGGTTTTTTATATAAAATATTTCTACTAGAACAGACAACTCATATCATTACTTACATTAATTTCTTAATATACTTTTTAAACCTTTGACGTTTACTTAACTGCTACACGTTTGCATAAGATTCCCTCATAATTATTAATAATAATAATAAAATAAAAATAAATATTATCAGTGAAAAAATGAGACAGAGGTTTTATTATAACAGGAAATGCGGTACAGGAAATGGAGTTGGTAAAATTTGAGTAGGGCATCCAGCAAGTGTTAACTCAGAAAGCAAGGGATCGGATGTCAAGGAAGCAGGGTCAGCACTGTACACAGGATGACCAGAATAATAACATTTGAGACTCACCAAAATTAGGCCGATGAACGCTGATGCGGCGGAGATTCAGCGGAAGCTCGGGAGGTTGCCGCCCAGCACGAAAACGGGCCTATAGGGTGATCCGTAATAGGACAACGAATAATAATTGGTTCTTCCGGAATTGTAGGCGTGTCCAGTGAGTGGCAGGGGGAATGAGATAATAGGGAAGGAGTTGGGAAAGAAAAGAAGAGGGGTCTGAGGTCGGCAAGAGAGAGGACTTCGGGAAAGAGACCAATAGGGAGGACCAGCACCTGGTGATCCAACTACCTAGACTTCGTCAACCCGCCCTGAAGAGCAAACACGGGACGAGCTAGGAGGAGGACTTGGAGCCACGGTCCAACCCTCCCCGTGTGCGTGCGTGCGTGCGTGCGTGCGCGCGCGCGCGCGCGCGCGCGCGTGTGTGTGTGTGTGTGTGTGTGTGTGTGTGTGTGTGTGTGTGTGTGTGTGTGTGTGTGTGTGTGTGTGTTGAGGTTCAAAACTATTATTAAGTAACCATTTTCAGTAAATATTTTTATAAAATATATTTTATTCTTCCCTTAAGATAACTGCTAGCATATGTTATTCGTCATGTTTGTGACTTACCTAGATTGGGTGTTATTTCAGTGATCAGCTAATCGAAATTGGAAATTGACATTCTGAATTAGTAAAAAAACTTGTAGTTTCTTTTACGCCTTTGACGAAGCAAACAAAGCACTGCTAATTTTTGTTTCTCTCGATACATATCTAAGCTACTATTGAGATTAACTTATGAAAAAAAAGAAAAAAAAACGCTTGTCTGTGTGATTTCCTAGCCTGAGGACCAGCCACGCTCAAATGTTGCGATAACTACCCTAGTTAGATGTTGCAACCGGATAGTTGCTGTGCGAGTAGCAATATACATAATTTGAGTGCCTTTTCCACGAATTCCCTAGTTTACAATCTACATGAGAATGCCAATGGCTTAGTAGTGCTGTTCCCACGAGGTCGTATAGTTGTAACCACCTGTATGATAAGACGTTCATTGATAAGGAAGTAGAAGTAAAGCCCTATAAAACCATTAAAGTTTAGGAAGTAGTAAAAAAGTCAACTTATCGACATCTACATTTAGCAGGACGTGGTATAAGCTATGTTATTGAACGAACGTTAATTTATAAAACAAATCTCCTAGTGCATCATAATTGAAACGTTAGTGTATTCACACAGAATTATCTGATACATTACTATTTTTAAAACATAGTAAAATGTTTCATCTTCAGTATATCCTGAATCCAAAATAAATTTTGTATGAGTAAACAAAATTTTAATAAAATATGGTTTAAAAAATGGCAAATACATATTTACATTTAAATTGAAAAATAATTTGTATTACCTATCCAATATAATACAAGTATCTAAATTTCTTTTCTTTTCTCAAATATCAGATTATATTATATGAGTATTACAATTTTGATCTGTTATAGTTTGATAAAAAGTGTTTGAAAAACCAATCAAACCTTGTTCTTAAAAAATAAAAATTCTACCGAATTTTAACACATATCGCACATATTTTAGTCCCACTCCATACATTATTGTTAATTATTAAAACATAAACTATTATATTTAATAATTAGTGCACTATATATAGGCTATATATATATATATATATATATATATATATATATATATATATATATATACATTAGTAGATTTTAACGTAGTTTAAAAATGAAACGTAGCAAGTATTGTGAAACAAAATGAACAGAGTGGTGCAAAGTAAACCGCTGTTTACAGTTCGTTGTGTCGTTCAATATTTCACTTCATATGCTGATTACTTTCTTACCTTCTGTACCTGACAACACAAAAACTGCTCGTTCTGAATGTATTCCTCTACTTGCCACGTGAAATAGATTTATACAGTTTTTGCCATCTCCCTAAATGTATTCAGTATTCGAAGTAATGCCAGCATGATCTGCATAAAATGGCTTATTCAGGTGAGTTATTGCTTTGGGGAACAGTCTAGAATGTATGGCGAGATTAGTATTTCATACAAAACCTTTGTAAGAAGTAAGCATTAGTACGAAGATATAATTGAACAATTAATAATGAGACTTACAAATTGATACTGTGATATATTAAAACAATTGTTTAAACAAAACTTCCATACAGATATTTTATTCTCTCGTTAAAATTAAATACGTGGAGATTAAAAACCGATACAGTGTAGCAAAATATTCAAGCATACAATATATTTAACAGTAGTGATATTTACCCGTAATCAAAAGCTCATGAACGGGTAATATTTTTTATGGTACATCCCACTAATATAATAAATGAAATAATTTCCGTTTTCAATGTTTGTTATATCGGATTATAACGGCTGAATGAGTTTGGCACATGTAGTTTGTAACGTGGATTAACACGTAGGGTTTTCTGGAAGCGACATATTTAACCCTGTTATGAAAAGGAAACAGTTGTGTTGTTTATAATTTACCTGCAGATGAAATACCCTCCACAGTAACAACTATTGTTGCTTGTAAATTAAAGTTTTGGTGTTTGTATTTACGTATCATTTTCGATATTAGTTTATGAATTTTATTTACTTTTTATTTGTGATTCATTTGTAAATTTCGATTTAATTTCCCCGTAAAAATATTGGTAAAATTATGTTTACTTTTCATTTTTTGTTGACACAACTTAATGGCGTTCCAATTTCACTTAATTAATTCTTATTGATTAAGTCACTTACATGATTAATTCTTAGTGAATTGTATTCTTATATTATAGAAAACATCTGCCATTAATGATATATTATTAATACATGTTTTATGATGAATGCTCACTTTGTTGTTCTGGACCCAAAATATGTACTTGTTGAGACCCCAAGGAGGTTTTTCCTTACTTATCCTACTCCCTTTCAGCGTCTGACAGTAGCCTACTAATATGCACTTTACCATGCTAGAATACAATCTATTTGGTTTTAAAGAGAACCTGCCATTATAGTTTTGCTATTGTTAAATGCAAAGTAGGGAAGACAATTAATAATCCTTAGGTCTTGTTAAAAAAGAAAACGGCCATGAAAGGTACATTATAATAATGTAGGCGAAACATTATACTTTGTTCCCCTTGGGCAGCTATTATATGTATTTATATGTCTATTTATTATTATTATTTTTTATTGTGAATTTGTTGTGTGGATATAACTAGTAAATTCCTAATTTATTAAATTAAAATGGTAGATTTACAATTTAAACTACGTGTTAGAAACTGTTGTTATTATTTTCTCTTTTTTTATTGATACTTATCACAATTCAATTTAGCTGGTGCGCATATTTAATGTTACTATGTAAAAATATAAAAACTGGCTGTTAAGAGAGTGAAAAATCGTCAATAACGTGTCTAGGATGAGTATCGTTAAACATTGTGGTTATATCGCACGATTGTGTATCAAATGATACATCATCAAACTGGGACAGTAACCGCTACGTTGGCGTAGTTCAAACATAAATAGGTCGAAATTTACAATTTTATTTGATATTATCCATATAATGTTTGGTTATAAATCTTCCTTAGTAGTAATAATGAATATAAATATAAATATTAACAGGTTTTGTATTCAATAAAATTAAAGGAAATTGGTTTATATCAATATTTGGACTAATAATGGACTAATAAAGGGAAGATGCTCTTCAAAGAAAAATATCTCTTAATTTTAAGTACTTCGTAATGAGAAAATATAATGGCCTTTTAGATATATTTGTGATAGTGTATTCTCCAGTTTAACTAAACTAATATTGTTGTAGCCTATACAACATTCTAGCTCAGACAATCAAGACAAATAATGAGACAAGTTAAATCTGTTTTCCCTTAAGATTAAATGTTTTGCAGACACTTTAAAATTTAAATCATTTATATTAATGGTACTTTGACATTGCACAATGTCACTATCCCACCATTCCTTGCATACACTAAACAAAAAAACAAAGTAGTGCAAACTATATAAGTAGTGAGTTGTTTTAGAAATTAAGACTGTAAAATTAGTTAGTATTGAATCTTTAGTTAATCGTATTGAAAATATTGACTTATAGGAAAACGTGCAAAACATCTTTTTATCATAATTCTGCTTAGTTACAGAGTTACAAAACTAATACCAAACGTAGAAAGTTTGTTATAGGAATATTTTTTCAGGAAGTCTCATTATTATATTGGGAGGATTAGTGAAACTAATCGTAACAGCTCTTTTTTTAAAGTAACCCTTTGCACATTATAATATTCCATTAAATACAGTCGATGGGCTGTAATAAAGTCTATGTAATTGTAAAATGTTTATGAAGTATTTAACACTATACAATGTGTCAATAAATAAAACTAATAATAAACAGAAACGATAGAAATTTGCATAAAGTTTAAAACTTAACGTTAAAAAAACGTTTCTCTAATGTGTGAAGTATTGCTAAAATAATATCGCTCACTGTGTTAGAGTTACGTTTGATTTTACGTTACTCTAGGTGTTGTTTCTAAGTGTATAAAGAAGCGAGAGTAAAGCATAATTAGGCCACGAGAGCAAACGAACGGGAAACAGCATATTGGAAAATCTCGCAAGGATCTTCTTCATTAGCTAAATCATCAACATGGCAACTTTGAAAGCTAAATAACACGTTTGAAATATCAATTTTTGCGTGTAAAAATCCAACAATTGTTGAGAAAACGCATTGTAAATAGTTAATTAACGAATGTAAATACTTAAGTATTAATAAATATTTTGTAGCCCATGATTTATATTTTCAATCGACGTTTAATCATTTCTTTAATGATAATTACAGAGTTGAAACCACAAGTCAAGATGCAAGTCTAGAATCAGAAAACAAACATTTATTTATCATTTCAGATGATTTGCGAGCATTTACAGCAATGACATGTGGAAGGTTGTGAAGGTCATGTGGAAGGACATGTGGAGGGTCATGTGGAAGGTTATGGAAAGTAATGTGGAGGGTCATGTGGAAGGTTATGGAAAGTAATGTGGAGGGTCATGTGGAAGGTCATGTGGAGTGCAATGGAAGGTTATGTGGAAGGTCATAGATAGTCGTGTGTGAGGACATGTGGAAGGTCACAGAATGGTCATGTGGAAGGATATGTGAAACATCAGGTGGAATGTCATCTGGAATGTAATAGAGGGTCATGTGGAAGGTTATGTGCAAGGTCATGCGGAAGGTCATGGATAGTCGTGTGTGAGGACATATTAAGTCATGGAAGGTCATGTCCAAGGACGTGTGGAATGTAATGGAAGGTTAAATGGAGGGAAATGTGGAAGGTCCTGTGGAAGGTCATGGATAGTTGTGTGTGAGGACATGGAAGGTCATGTTGAAGGACGTGTAGAAGGTTATTTAGGGTAATTGTCGAGGGTCATGTGCAAGGTCTTGTGTAAGGTCATGGATAGTCGTGTGTGAGGACATGTTGAAGGTCATGTTGAAGGACATGTGGAATGTAATGGAAGGTTAAGTGGAGGGAAATGTGGAAGGTCATATGCAAGGTCTTGTGGAAGGTCATGGATAGTTGTGTGTGTGGACATGGAAGGTCATGTGGAAGGACGTGTAGAAGGTTATTTGGGGTAAATGTCGAAGGTCATGTGCAAGGTCTTGTGGAAGGTCATGGATAGTCTTGTATGAGGACATGTGGAAGGTCATATGGAAAGACATGTGGAAGGTCATGGAGAAGGACATGTGGAATGTAATGGAAGGTTAAGTGGAGGGAAATGTGGAAGGTCATGTGCAAGGTCTTGTGGAAGGTCATGGATAGTTGTGTGTGAGGACATGGAAGGTCATGTGGAAGGACGTGTAGAAGGCTATTTGGGGTAAATGTCGAAGGTCATGTGCAAGGTCTTGTGGAAGGTCATGGGTAGCCTTGTATGAGGACATGTGGAAGGTCATATGGAAAGACATGTGGAAGGTCATGGAGAAGGACATGTAGAGGGTAATATGGAAGGACCTGTGGAAGGTCATGTGGAATGACACGTGGAAGGACGTGTGGAAGGTCATGTTTGTCAGGTAAACACCTTTCACTAAGCTTTTCTGCTTGTTTGTTACATATCGATTATATGCTTTGGTAGTTGAGAATCGCATTGTTTTACCAAAAAGAGATTGCCGAGCTTGTTATGATTTGCTTAATAATAAATCAAGCTTTTCCCACACAGTTGGTAATTTGGTTTGTCTACATCGATCACTCGTCTATAATGTAAGCGAAACGGAACAACTACAAACATAGTTTAACATTAAATTTATTTAAATACTGTATTTAAGCAATGATGACGCAGTGCTGTAGCCCAGCTACTTGGGGACAAAGTTTTATAGATATTGTAGGAGATATGTTCTTTGCTCAGTCCTCTTACACAAAAACAGCTGGTTTTTTAATGACCTAACCACTACCAAGCCACCATTAATTCCATATGAAAATTAGTAGAACAGCAGACACTGTAGGTTCTGCACTATGTCTCACTCTCGTCTTACACTTGTAGCCACGTTTCATTGTATCGTAGTAACTGTGATATTTTTTCGCCGTCAAGATTAGTGAGAGGTAGGAACAAATGTGGTGTGTGTAAAAGTGTAATTTCGGACAGTGATGAGGCTTTATTGTGTGATGGTAACTGTACATATCGCTTGTGTTATGTGTCAACAGTTCCATTCTGAAGTTCAATGGAATTAACATTTTGATACAGTTATAAGCATATTCAATAGCAGTTATGAGTCTACTAGTGATAAGGCTAGTTCTAATAATCTTAATTTGGCTGAGATGATGTTTATTCCCTTTACAAAGTATATATTAATTTAGGTTCCATTGTTGGTAAAACTTTAGCAACTGATAAACATAATATAGTATGATTTATCCATTAATATTTTCATTTCCTATAGTAAATCATTCTATCATTACCGCTATCTATAAATATAAAATAATAATCATCGCAAAAACATGACCGTGTCATATTTAGTGATTTTGATTTTACAACTACACTTCACTCTGATTCAGTTACCCCCTGTCAAGATAAATGGAATGCATTACCGTTCCCTCTCTGGATTGTATTTACCTGGTTAAACAATGATGAGATTGAAAAGCTCTTCTTAATTGCTCTTTCATCTAAAATTGATTTAAAATAGCTTTAGATTATGTTTTATTTTCTATTTACACTGTACTTGATAGCTTATATTATTTAATTGCCAACCAACTTGTACTTAAATACTACTGTATTAAAATATTTGTAATGGATTCATTACTTTTTGCAAAACAATTGAGTGTTATATTGTTTAATTATATATTTATGCTTTTAGATTAGAATTATTGACATTAATTTTGAAATACTTTGTATTTTATTATATTCACCCATGAGTGAATAAATTATCAGATCTTTTAAAAGATTATATGCACCTCACGTAAAATAATGTGCTACGTTTATGTCTATTTTAAATATTTCACTTATAATTGTGGGTGGGGAGTGTCGTGCTTCTAAAGCATCTACTTATAAAGCAAGTGTTTCTATAAATTAATTTATTTATAAGGAATTTACTTACAGTCGCAGATTTATCTATAAGCACTCACCCCCTAATTTTGCTTAGCAGAAACCAAATTGTCAATATACGAAACTACTGTACAGGTGGTTGCTGTCCTATGTGTAAACATTTTCATGTTATAACGTTTTCAAAAACATATACCCATGTACTTAAAACTAATATGTTAATATAAATTAATTATAGATTATTAAATGATGCTCTAGTATTGACTATAAAGAATACACATAATTTAAAATAAGTAATTGTATATTCCATAAAATTTATAAAACAAAAACTAAATAATTGGACTCTTGTTGTGTATTTAAAAGTTTTGACGGAATTGCGATTACAGTATAATTGTATAATAAATTAAATTATCAAGACTCAGGGTTACATAAATAAACGGTAGGTTGCTCATGTTATTGGATTTATTCAATTTAAAATGTATCAATATAATAAATTCATGGAAATTATTAATTTATTATAAGTTAATTTTTATTCACGCGTAAATAGGAATTAATTATTAATATTATATGAATAAAATTGTAAAAACATTGAAGTTCATGTTTTTTGAGGTTACCAAGATTATTGATAAGAGGAGTAATTGTAAATAATTGACTTTAATTAACTGTCAACTTAATTTTATAATGTTTAATATTTCAAAATTTTAATAAATATTCAATCGATAGGGGCAATTTATAATGAATTCTTTTGAAACGTATGTTTAAATTTATTTTACTAGCCTTCATTAAATAGGAATGTGCGTTTAGCCATTCTGACTTAACTATGTAGCAGTGCGAGAAATCGTCATTTTAAATATTAAAGAAAATTCAATCTGTATAAGGTGGACTGTTATAATAATATTTATATTATAATTGCAGCCTTGTTATTCTAAATAACACACAAAACAATTATAATAAATAAAAATTTACACATTTTAAATTACATAAGAAAAAAAATTTAAACTGCATTTAGATTTTATATTTTAAATCTAAAAAAGAACAAGAACAATCATTATGGCAGATTCCAAGCCATGAAAGGTAGGTCAATTTATAGCTTCATTCATTCATTTAGTAGAATTGTTGAGAATGAAAATGCTCGTCTATGATGTGAGCCCGGAATTTCCGGCCCTGTAAGCCTGGAATTTCAGGCAGCCTGTACGTACAACGACCGTGGTAGAGCAAGAGGCACCCCGAAAGGCGAACAACCCAGCCGGAATACTACTAGCCTTTTGCGTTCGCTCGTTCAAAAGACTGTCCTAAAAATATTAACCACGCACAGTGCAGAATACATATACAGGAAGTTTGGAAATTCTGTAGCCAAAAATTGGGATTTTAATCAAGATATGAAAATAAACAAAACTTGTTACTAAACAGTATGGTCTATCTTGTTTCCTTAACCGTGTCTCTTTATCTTATTACAGTAATTTTTATAAAAAAAAAATCTCAGGAACCATAAAGGCCTCAGGTCTTAAGATTTGCTTACCTATTAAAGCTAATATTACGTAAATGGCCAATTAGTTGAAATAATTTATGTTGAATCGTTTGAAAAATATTTATCTTACGTTTTAAATTTAAAAAAAAAATCATGAACAAAAACCACTGACTGTAAAATATTATGAAGTATTTTATGTTTTTTCCATGTGGCACATGACAATTATTTACACAGTTATATAATTTAATATTCCACTGTTATTTTATAAACACAATTACTTAAACTAGGCCTACTTATAAATAGTTTATAGGAAAAAATGTTTATTTAAATTAAATTGCTTACAGTTACTCTGCGAGAAGCTCATTAACTCCACAATCGACATCGTCGTCTTCCTCTGAATCAGAAGATGTGTTATTATGAAGTCTTATGATGAACTGTTCCATGCCAATTTCCCTCATATGCTGTTCTTCAATGTATTTTTTCTTCTGGTCCGTTTTTTCTCCTGGCGACATACTTTGGCCCACTGTTCCTCAGAAATGTCATTGAAGGCCTCAGCGGTTAGGTGAATAATGTCATTAATTTTAAATGTAGTATTTTTCTCAGCTACTTTTCCCTTCACGGCAGCCCATATTTTTTTCAATTACGTGAAGTTCCAGGGGATATGGGAGCAAACGCAAAACACTGTGGCCATGTTCTTCCATTAGATCGTCAACTTTGTATTGCTTCTCTTCTCCCTTTTGAACTCTTATAATTTCATAAAGTTCTGGTTTTGTTAATTTAGGGTTAAAGTTGATGTTCCGTTCATTTAACCAGTTAATCATTTCTGATTTAACAATATTTCTTGTAGGCTGTCTAACACTTACTGTATTATGGTACGATGCATTGTCCAATACAAGAACTGGTCTGGGAGGTAGGTTGGGGATAATCTTTTCCTTTAGTCATTTCTTGTAGTTCTCGCTGTTCATCTCGTTATGGAAGTCACCGGGATTTAATCCAGATTTCCACATCAATAAACCATTTTGAATAAATCCTTTATTCCAATCTGCATGGAGAATAGCTAATCTGGATCCCTTTGATACTGGTTTTTAAGACCTAAATTAGAATTATGTGAATCTATCCAGGACTGTTGCTTCGTGTGTGTGCTATGAATGTAAGTTTCATCTGTAAAAATTATCGGTCTACCTTCTGCTGTATATTGGGTAATTTGTCGAAGATATTTTAATCTTAAGAGTTTGATATCACGTCGTTCCACAAGTATTTTTCTGTTATATTAAGTTGTCTTCCATTTCAATGCCATTTTATGCATAATTCGCCGTAGAGACCATGGGCTTCCCTTAAAATTAATATTTGAATTTTCAATTTCAATCATTATTTTTTTACAGTTACACATGATTTATGAGTTATGTGATAATTATTTATCAACAGCCTCAAGGCTTCCAAATCGAACGAATCTAGATCACACACTGGCTTTTTCCTGTTCACATTTTTTAGGCGTAAAAAATGCTGGTGGAGTAATTTTTACATCGGAGGAACTTTCTTTCAGAATTCTTTTTACTGATCGCCTGGAAACTTTAGTGGCTTCAACAACTTTATCTATTACTACTGACTTTAATTTATTTCCTTCTTGAATATTACAAAAATAATTATATACTTTGAAATCTATTTCCCTACCTTGACTGTGTATAACAGTTCCTTTACCACCTAACTTAGGCATGATAATACATAATAATCGTTATTAATATATCCACTATTAGTCACTCAATAGAAACTTAATACTAACTAGTAATCATTAATTAACTCAATGTATTCAACAGTCAAAATAATTGCACTAATCAATAAAAATCACAGTTAACTTTAACAACTAACGGTGTTAATAAACTGACAAATACTTGACCGTACGGAAAGAGAGACCGTCCAAATAAATAAATCTACAATGAGAAAAAGGATTTTATGAAACAATGCCGTTAATACTGCCTTTAGACCCACCCCTCAGTTTCCGGGAATTCAATGTTTGCAGGCACGTTAGAACACAAAAGGCAGGCGAAATGAGTAGTAGCGCGGCTCGCCTTCTGAGATGCCTCTGCCTCTAGGTAGTTAGTTGCCACACCTAATATGCTTCGGTTGGCCGGACAGGCACCCCTAATTCAAAGAAACTGTGCTGTAGCAATATGACACTAAGTACATCCAGGTCAGTGAGCTAGATTGACGGAGATGGCAAAGCCACACACCAATACATGAAAGTGGGATTGACTCACCCACCCCCTGCAGTGGTATTTTCAATACACTGTCAATGTATTTCATTACATAAGGTAAGACGTACGGTAGTTATGTGGGAAGAACTATTTCTCTGCACACAGTTAGTGTTAGGTAACAGTTATTTAAATTACCATATTTTATAAATTGAAATGTTTGTGTGAAAATGGTGATAAAAGACACATGCAGTGGTGATGATCCTTCCACCCATCTAGGCTTTGGTGGCACGATATTTTAAATTGTTTTATTACTCATTACTTGGCACAAATACAACGTACAAAGTAGCGATAGTATGTTCATTTATTAAACTTCAGAATCCGTATTTTTTTATTTATTTTTTTTAATCACGTCATACTTCGGTAAAAGTACAAGACAAGGACACATCATACAACACAATACCACTTAACATGGGTTGGCGAGTGGGTCATTACCACTGTATGTGTAACAATGACAATCGAACGTATAGGGATGGGTGGGGGGGGGGAAACTATAGACGTTATGCTTAGACACGTAATTATAGTGATAGTACTACTATGTAACAACGTTCTAAAATCAGGGAATCAATTACAATTACAGAAATAATTAATACATAAACATTAAAGCTTAAACTAAAAGTTAGCAGATCAAGAGTACCCTTTAAATTGCGTGTTTATGGGAGGGCTCAGTTTATGAGTAATTCTGTGGTTACATTTATCCTGAGTTTTACTGTACACTCTCTACTAATGGATCTCCATTCTCCACTCCAAAATTTAAATTAACTTTATATTGCTCACCAAATCCCTTTTAAATTTACGATATTTATGAATTGTTGTTGTCGTTTTTATTATCTTTACTTTTATTTGTTTTAATAATTGTGAATTTCAAGAATGTAGCCATTTTTTAAATATAAGTATGTACTGTGTAACGAAATGTGCTAACGATATTTTATTATTGTCCACAGCGATCAAGTTTATTTATTTATCAAAATATTAATAGGTATTTAAATCAAACCTTGCCCAAATGCCTATATATGGCTTAACAACAAATAAATATTTAAAATATGATAAGTAGTTAAATGAAAATTCATAAGGAGAATGGAAAGAATTTATTGATAACATATAAAAAAACTGTAATATCTAAAATCCGACACTTACAAAACATTAATGAAAATTGACTAAACATAATGACGACAACCTAACGGCAATGAAAATGTGTATTCGCTGAACCGTGTTAGTATGTTAGTAGTTTTATCACTACCAAATTGGAACCGTTCAAATAATTAGTTACAACAGTTCTTTCACTACAATCTGTGTCCCAAATTTCACGAAAATTTAATTTTTATCAATTTATAATATGTACGTAGCACAGAACTTGGTGGTAATTAAAAAGCGTTATGAGTATATATATTACGGTTATGTGGGCCAAGGGGTGGAGTGAAATGAACCGTGTGTAGCTAATATAATTATATATCATACAAACTGTTATTATATGCATAAATATTATCAAAAATAGTCGTCATGTTTGTTGAACTGTTAATTATGATAAATAAATTGGAATTAGTGTGCAAATAATTGATGAATGTATGAAGTGAAGTTATTTTCTTAGGGAGTGTGATGATTAGACCCAATAATCTGACAACCTGGAGAAAATAAATAAAATAAAAATTTAAATATTCTATATTGTTATATTTATTAATTGAATCATGTTTGTTATGTGATTTAAATTATTAAATTAATGTTAAATGATTTTGTTACATGATTGTTATTTTGTGTTTATAAGTGACCCATAGAACTTTTTTAGTTTCTTATTGTTGTAATTCTATTAAGTTTGTCTATTGTTGTTTCCGTGTAAATAAGTTACTTTTGTTTTTGGCAGCACTCTCCTTGAAAATGTTTCCTACTGTATTTATTCTTAAGATATTTTCCTTGCCAATTTGTATCTGATGTATATTTATGAATTTATTTAGTGTTGTTCTTATTATTAAGCTAATGTTGTTGTATGTTTTGTTAGTGATTGGCACCGTCACAGTGTTGTTATACTGTATTTATTCTTAAGATATTTTCCTTGCCAATTTGTATCTGATGTATATTTATGAATTTATTTAGTGTTGTTCTTATTATTAAGCTAATGTTGTTGTATGTTTTGTTAGTGATTGGCACCGTCACAGTGTTGTTATCTTTGCACCATGGCTTTGTTGTAATGGTGTTATTATTGACTTGTATGCCATCTTGAATTATATAATATATGTATATTGGCTGCTTGCCGTTGAAATAAAATACAATTAAAACACTAATTATTTATTAAAGTAAATATTAATAAAATAAAATATGACAATATAAAATTAAACAATAACTGGTTTTAAAAGATTGTTTTAAATTTAAACTACGAATGTTGGTTCAGTTTATATTAAGTTAATATATTATAATCTTCTATGGCATTTCAGCAGTTATAAATCTGAATGCTGGCTATGTTATGTGACCCTGAGGTGTCATCAGTTTTGTCCGACAACATGGCCAGCTCAGCGGAACAACCAGGCCCAAAACCATAAAGTTTGTAGTGTGATCATATAAGTTTTATGGACAGTCCCCAAGAGAATGACAGTGTTAATAATACACTACGTAGTGCCTCAGTGACTTCATATTACTTATGTTCGAACACACGTATAAATCCTGATTTATTATGTGACATGTTATTAATGTGTATAAAGAGAAATGACTTTTGTAGTACTACTTGTTTTATACCGTTTAATTAATTATATTTCCTGTCTTGTTGCATTGATACGCCCATCCGGTTGACAGCCGTAATCAAAAATTCAAAATGCCTTCATAATTAAATAACATCTTCAACTTCATACTATTTCGTAACTTTTGTTAACACGTGGGGTTGAAAAACATTATTATGTAACAGCGGAATTAGCAAGAACGTAATTATTCACTATTTTAAATAATTTACAACGTTTCGAATTTTGATCTTAAAATCTTTCATATGAGAATAAAATACAATATTTGGCTCATTCTAAACGTACAAGAAAGTTAAGTAAATGATTACGAATCACTTTAAAATAAGATAGTTGACCAAGTCAAAAATGTTTAATCAATGACAATCAGTTGTTTCGGCATTCCGCGTATTCGTAGGATGTTCACTTAAATACGGCGTCTTTTTTAAATGGGCCACCATTGTATCTTGGAAATTATAAGTCTAACAAAAAACTTTAAATGGGGAACCTTACCTTGTTTTTAAAGAGAATTAAAAATACAAATTTCAAATTTAAAAAAAGGCCACCATTTTCCAATATGACGGCTGACGTTGTTTTTTCTTATAGAATACCCTGTATTTTATTGTTGTTTTTGATAGAAATAATAATTTTAACACATTTTTATTTAAATGGGGTTTTCGATATTTTGCTTAATAAGATAGATTTGAGAATTCAAAATTTTCATATTCTCATTGAGATAACAACTTTTATAATATTTATTCAAAAACATTATCTATTCTGCAAACATTACAACATATATTTTGAAAATGCATGCTTATCTATTCTTTTTTCACGATTTAATAGCATTGTGTGTTATAACACACAGACATTGAAACGAATATGTTACTATTTTGTCACAGATAAATTGATGTTGACATCACTGTTCCATTATCAGATGTTTAGGTCTAATTTCAATACTGATTAAAAGCTGTATTAGAGGTTGACTTAAACAGCTGATAATGGTTAAAGTGCTGCCAACATCAGTTTATCTGAGACAAAATATTAATATCGTTGTTTAAATTTGTGTGTATTATATAATTTAATACACTATGCTGTTACATAGTAAAAGAATAATAGCTAAAAATACATTTTCCAAATGTTTGCATAGTACATAATTTTTTTAATGAATTAAAAAAAAAATGCTATCTCAATGGTAAGCTCCATAAGGAAACTGAACATTTTGAGTTCTCATATATACCTTGCTAAACAAATATCGATAAATTACCAAGAATAATAAAGTATTAAAATTACTATTTCTATCCAAATCAATCATAAAATATAGGGTGTTCTTTATGAAAAAAAATTTGGCCACCATGTTGGAAAAAGGTGCAGAATTTTGGTTAAAATTGTAAATTTTTATATTTAATTGTCTTTAAAAACAAGATAATGTTCCCATTAAAAAAATTCAGACTTATGGTTTCCAGGATCACAATAGTGGCCCATTTAAAAAATACCCTACTCATAAACTGAAAGATATTCTCATTGTAAGGTTGGACCTATGAATATAATATGGTATTTTATTGATTCCTTGTAACCAATAGGAGTTGATTTGAAAGTTTTTAATTTAAAATAGATTTAAAAACTGATTCCTGTTATACATATTATATATTATTAAATGTCCGGTTCAACTTATTAATATAATTATGTGTATTTGTACAAATACTAAAATGGCTGCTATATTTTTGTTGAAAAAAGTCATCTTAAAATGTAGTTTTTCTGTAACAAAGAGCTATTCAGTCGTATTTTTTTCTCTTATAATATGTATACAAATATTTAGTACATAAATATGTTGATACAAGTTTGGGTGTAAGTATAAAATTAACTTTGTTAATGCAATATTTTATGTGGTAACATAAATTTAATTTTCTTTTCAATTAAAGAAATATAATGCCTTGACAACCAAATTAAATTTCCAATTACATTGTAATGTAATACCTAATTGTAGAATTCCAAATTTTAAATATTGAAATTACATACCTATAACTTACTAAAGTACCTATCACTAATTAACACAGTATGTTAATATGTATGTTACTATGTATTAACAGTATGTTACTAAAGTCACAACCAAACTGAAACTTGAAGGTGAAAGCTATAAAGTTACAATATATCGTAAAATTTCAAGATAAGAAAGGTCTTTATATGTATCCTCTCCCGTTGCAAATGTCTTAGGACCCAAAATTTGGTTTTTAATACTTTTCTTGGATACTTTGAAATTAAATTTTACGTCTTGTAAAAATGATTTATCTATTGTTGTAACTATTAATATCTTATTTGAATTTACCTTTATCTGTTGTGTTTCTCTTTGAGATTTTGTTTAATTTATTAATCAATTTTTCCTACTTTAATGTTCACTAGATATACACGTAATAAGGTGTAGTGAAGGGAAGTGAGTATCAGGCTTGTCAGTTTGCTGAAAATCAGTCATAAACTTCGTAGTTCGGATTCCATATAAAGCTGTAGGTCCCTTAGCTATTGGGCTATTAATAAATGGTCCTTTCTGAGGAGCAGTCAACCTTAGTAACAATGCCTACACTCGTTCCTTTACACTAATCACACTCATTCGCCCCTCATATTCACCCATATCTTGAAGATCAGCGTCTTATTAATGAATAATGTTACATTGCTATTTTAATGATAACTAAGTCAATTTTACAATTTTTTAAGTCACAACCAACTAGTTGTACGTTTCACACGAATACGTGCATGGGTCACTTTTAATGTGTTGTATCCTTTCACATGATACCGTATTGACGTCGGTCTCCTAGCAACTCGCCCGAGAAGTCAACATTTACATACATGGCTTAGTACTATTGACCTTATGAAACAGGATGTATCGTTAACATAAACACAGTAGTCTGCAATACGATATACGAAGTTAAAGTGTAGTTACAGTTTTAGTAGCTCTTTACATTGTATGTAAGCAATAATTTACAATGCTTAGAACAAAGGTTAAAGAATTATATTAAAGGGGAACACACTTTTGATTTTTTTTAGACAATTATGAGACTTGGAATATGGATAGAAAATTGTATTTCAATAAAAAAACCTTATTTCAATATTTTATCATTAACTCTAATCCTTATTGTAACTAACATGATAACCTTTGAACCAAGAAAACAAAAAATTACAACAGGGTTTTTACCGACGAAGACCGGAAGCAAAGATAGGAAAACGTTTTAAGAAAATGTGGGCCAAACGAAAAGCAACCACTCTAATAACAAGCCTCTCCAGGAAACCCTTAACTTGAACTAAGTGATCCTATGAGGTTTCACAAGTAAAAAACCCCAACTATGGAAAGAAGGCATTGAATTAAAATCTTTAAAAAATTAAATGTATTTACTGTAAAAGAGACTGCCATAGACTGTATTAGACTTAGATATTGATTAGTGACAATCAAATCAACTATTTTTATATTCATATTTATTACTTGAGCAAAGCAAGAATAAAATGTTAACACAAATTTATTTGTAAGTTAAAGTATTTTCACTGTAGTTTTGTGACCGAAATGCACTTATTTTGGAAAACAGTGTAAATTCGTAGTGGAGGACAGATTAAACTAAAAATATTAAATCTTTAACTTGACTAGAAATTGTCAAAATGAAAAGGTATTAAACTTAAGCATATAAATATTCTTATACCAATTATTGTTTCTTCCTTTATTATTTTCTTAATATTGTAGGTTTATGGTTTAAAATTCTGGGCCCTAGTTTCTCAAATCATGAAGTAAAATGTAAAATTTAGATATAAGCTTGCCCTTGGTTTCACTTTTCAACGTGTCGTCATTCTGGCACGTTATCGCCTTCCCATCTTGGTAACTGTCGTTGAGCGTGTAAATCTAACGCAGCAACTTGCCTGCTTACATCATGCTTCTATAATGCTTGTGTTCAAGTTTCCTTGCTATATGAACCACTCCCTTTTTGTCACCGTCAGCTTGCTTCCCACAACTTCCCGTCTTCCATCAGTCCCATGGGATTATGTTGGAATTTGCCATCTGCGTGACATTCTTGTATTCTTGGACTTGGAACTTCAGTTGAGCTTTAATTTCGGTAAGGCTCATGTCTGCTCTTTGCTTGTGTAGTGTCGTGAGTGATATCTTGCTCTATCCCACGCGACACCTGTTATCACCTTTCACGTATCGCCGATGCGTCAGTGTATGTGCAGTGCAGGTGATAATAGTGAAGTGATAGTGTTTTTGATCTAGTGATAGCCTATTTCCTTTTGGATTTTCCTCTAAAACTAGGATCTTTGGGGATTCTCTGATATTTTCCCAAAATATGGAATTTGATTGGACATACCCCAAACACGCTGTTTTTTCTCCCCTCGAAGAGCGTTGGGTCTCGTCGAGTTGTCAGCGAAAGTGTCCACGTCCTGCGTAAAGGTTGAAGGTGGTCCCCATCAACCAGTGCTGTCCCAGATAACCTCTTGGCTCTTTGCCCTTGATATCAGGCTAGGACGAATCCTCCTGGCTGTTCTCTTCTTTCTTCACATTTGATAGCGGGTTAAGGATGATTCATCTCCTGTCGCTATGGGGTGGTTGGCTCAAAGTCGAACCCTGAAGCTGGTGGTCAGGTCAGGTTGGCAGGTTCATCCCCTTTGGCGTCGGTCCTTTCATATTGAAGTCCGACTGGCGGTACATGAGACCTCCTTTATTCTTGGAGTGCCTCCTGAGTCCTTTGACGATTCAGACTTGACTAAATGTCTCAAAGTTCCCTAAGCCCTCCTACGATACTCATTCCCTTTCCAAAATCATCCCTTCCATACAATGTAATCCCTACCAATATTTCCATATCCAATCAGATTAGATAATCACCACGCCCTCTGATTCCATTCGTCCATCGTACCGGTTGAGTCCCCCACTGCTTGATTTAGTGTCAGCGGAAAATATTAATGGCCGCCTTTTGGTAGGTAATAAATATTCAGTACAAGTAAACGTCACACGATACAAATTTATTACAATATTACAAGAATCCCTCTGGTCTGAGGAAGATGAGCATGATTCACCAAAATCGATCACCATAATATTTGTGCATTTTGTTCTTGTATTGTAATATGTTTGTGCATTTTGTGCTTATATTGTCATACATTTGTGTTGTGTGACGTTTACTTGTACTGTATATATACCAACACGTATTATGCTAATTAAAAAACTATTAATAAATATTTTTTCCAGGCCTTAATCATCATTCCAACAGTTGCTAAACTCTAAAAACCAATCCTCATGCATCCACTAAAATATTTCCTAACTCATTGTTCGTCTCCTGTAACTTGCAATGTTTCCTCTATTTCCCAAAACATATCCTTCAAATCCAATCCATTTGTTAAATGTTAAAATACACTAGTCAAGATGTCTAGTTATTCATGAGTAACATGGTGACCTCAGAAAATCCAGAGTCGCTTTCTCCGGGCTGTTGTGCCGTAGGATTTAGTGGAAGGAGTTCTGAGCCTGGCTCCATTAGACCAGAGAAGGATAATTTTAGATGTTCTCCTCCTGCACAGAATTCTCACTGGTGGCGTAGACTTTCCTCAACTCCTTGGACGGATCGACCTTAAAGTGCCAAGCCGGGCTCGTTCACCGAGGTGTCAGCCCATCTCGATTCCTTTACTGATTACGTCAGCAACCTGAAGAGGATAGTCCTCAAACAATCATTCTAAAGCATGGTTACTTTATCATTTTAATTGCCTGGTATTTATAGTGGCATTATAGTTACACAACTCTTTATTATTGTTGTTTTAGTACATTGAAATAATTACTATATATGCTAATTGTCTCCACATTACTATTATCATGCTTATTTATTTGTCAACTAAAATAATTTATTTTTGTTGCTGGGCATAGAGTAGTTTGTTGTTATTATTTTATTGTTATTTTCTTGTTAGTTTTAAAAGCAGTCGGTTCTTCCTCTTGTGTTTTGGGTATATTTGTGGTTACCATATTAAGTTATTATAATAATGTTATTTTATTCTTATATATTGTTATTTAACAATATATAAGAAAAAAAGTATTCATGATAATTACGTATTTACGTAATTATTGAATATCATGAAATAATAATGTTTGGCTCTACACAATACAATTACCATCGGTTTAAAAACTTAGTTAAGTCATGCTTATATTAACACACGCCATATTCATTTCCATACGCTATGAATATGCAATGTGAGTGAGTGATAGCCCCCTTGCTCACTAACTATGCAAAATGGATATTTTGTTCCACGTAAAGAGTAAACAAAACAAAAATCTGTTTTTTATCGTTTTTATTATTTATTTCTATCTTCATTATACTTGATTGAAATATTTTTACGTTTTAGAATGTTTACAGAGTGTCTAAAACAAAGAGTTTTTAATGTTCACTCTACAACCCTTTATATAATAAATATAAATTTCTAGTAATTTATCTACATAACTGAAAAAAAACTGTTCTAATTTGCATACATTTGCTTTCTTTTACATGATTTTGTGTGATTTTTATTTATGGATATAGATTAGTAGTTATGTTCCTATATTAGTGTACTTTGTTATCTTCCGATTTGTCTTTATTAAACTATACTACAAATTAAATATTAATGTTTTTGAACTGTATTAACTACTTTCATAGTTTTTTTTTTTTTTTTTTTACTATTCAATACGTTTTTATTTGTCATACTGAAAAGAATTTTAACAAGTTTACTCTAGAGGAAAGTATATTTACTTTTGTAGGATAAATCCGGACACATTTCGTACAGTGGATTTACAAGTGTCTTGAATCTACTTTTACACACTTCACTTCCTATCTTGACCCATCACTATGGGCCTTTTAATAAAATTAAATAAAACAGAAATTCATAATCGTAAAAAGTAATTATTTTATAACTCTATTAGTCTCAGGTCTAATTACTAAAAAATCCCACTGGAAATCCGACGGCAATACGTTCCCAGTGTCAATAGATGTTAAGGCGAGATCGCCGACTAACGATAAATGGCTACTCCTTTACCAGGTCCAATCAAATAGAGTGGCAATGTCTTTTCCTCATTCCATTTCCTTCGACAGCTTTTCACAATGGCAACTTCGTATTTGACAGTTATTCAATAGCTTTTGGAAGTATGTTGTATAGTAATGTGCTGCTATATGATAAAGTCAAATTCGTAATCGTACATCATACGTTTCTTGCCTCAATCTTAATATATAATATCCAAAAATGTACTAACTCGTCGCTGGAACCTCTGAACGGTTTGGAGGAAAGTTAGCTTTTGTTTCGTAGAGACACATTAAGAAAGAATTTCTCGAAATTTTATTCCAAAGGCGCCCATTGGGGATTTCGTTCCCAAACCATCGTTGACATATGCCCAAATTGATCACAGGAGCTTTTTATTGATCATGGGTGATACCAAAGTTTCCACGGGTGGTTAGACTAACTGATCGCGGGAGCTTGCCAAGTTAATCACAGGTGGCTACCTAAGTTAATCACGGGCTTCCCGCACAATCGAGTCAGTGCCTACCCAAATATATCCTGGTGAGCAACTCAAACTAATCAATGATACTACACAAGTGATCACTGAGTGCTATCCATGCTGATCACGCTTAGGGGTGGCTACTTATTATAAAAAAGGTGCTTCCCAAGGTCATTACAGGGATTTTAAATTTCTATCACCATAAAATTACCCCCAATTATTGAAATTATTTGAAACTTTCTGATGAGGAAATTTTAGCCTTTATTGGATTACTACACTTTGGTGATGTGCTAAAAAATAACTCAAGAAATCTTGAAGAACTTTGGTCTAATGAACTGGGCAATCCAGTATTTCGGGCCACAATGCCACTAAGTATGTTTACATTTGGATGCTTGTTTACGTTTTGACAACAGAGCTACTAGAGCTGAAAGAGGAGCAAATGACAAACTGAGTCCTTATAATAAATATTGCAAAAGTTTATCGACAACTGCAAAGACCTGTATTCTCCTTTTGCACATTTTACACATCGATGGACAGTTCGTAAGCTTTAGAGACATATGCCCTTTTCGGGTATATATCAAGTCCAAACCTGATAAGTATGGTATGTAGATAGTCATGATGAATGATGTGGAGACTTCATATATGATCAACGTTATTCTATATGTGATAAAATGTACACCTGCAAACGGGGAACCAATTGCTGCTTACTATTTAAGAAGGCTGTGTACAAACAGCACTACCACTGTGGACTTCTGGTTTTCCTCAACTGCTCTTTTCCAGACAATGGCCGAATATTGCAAACTAACAATAGTGGGTACTCTAGGAAAGGACAAACCTGAAGTACCACATCAATTCAAAACGGTTGGTGCATCAGACTTCGTGTTTGACCAAAATAAAGCCCTAGTGGTGTTTTCAGAAAATAAAAATGTGATGCTATTGTCCACTCAGCATTATTGTGCAGAAATTGATATAAACCATAAGTAGTGAATATATAGGTGAAATAGACTCACTTTTACCTTTGGACTTTCAAGATGGCGGCGGTCACGTGACCGGATCCAAGATGGCGGCCGGAACCGGATCCAAGATGGCGGCCGGAACCGGATCCAAGATGGCGGCGCCCATTTCCCGCCAAATTTTCTAACCTCACTTTTCCTAACCTCAAATTCCCGCCAAATTTCCTAACCTCACTTTTCCTAACCTCAAATTCCCAAATTTCCCTCCAAATTCCCACATCATACTATATGAAATTCACTGTTAACCTTGTTATACTATATAAAATACACTATATAAAATACAGTCTTAACCTAACTTTTTCCATGTTATACTATATAAAATTCACTTTTTTTGTCCAATATGGCGTCTTTCTCTTGTTATACTATATAAAATGAACTTTTTTTGTCCAATATGGCATCTTTTTCCATGTTATACTATATAAAATTCACTGTTAACCTTGTTATACTATATAAAATTCACTTTTTTTGTCCAATATGGCGTCTTTTTCCATGTTAAACTATATAAAATTCACTTTTTTGTCCAATATGGCGTCTTTTTCCATGTTATACTATATAAAATGAACTTTTTTTGTCCAATATGGCATCTTTTTCCATGTTATACTATATAAAATGCACTGTTAACCTTGTTATACTATATAAAATGCACTTTTTTGTCCAATATGGCGTCTTTTTCCATGTTATACTATATAAAATTCACTTTTTTGTCCAATATGGCGTCTTTTTCCATGTTATACTATATAAAATTCACTTTTTTGTCCAATATGGCGTCTTTTTCCATGATAAACTATATAAACTTCACTTTTTTGTCCAATATGATGCCTTTTTCCATGTTAGACTATATAAAATGAACTTTTTTGTCCAATATGACGTCTTTCCCTCCTCAAAATTCCCTCCCAAAATTCCTCATCCAATATGGCGACCTTTCCCTTCGGGTACTTCCGGCGACCGTCGGCTACCTTCGTACGCTCTTAGCCTATGATGCACACGTCGTCTGCTGGTCGGGCGCGCATGCGCATGGACTTGCTACTCTGTGGATTATTTCATATATACACTATAACAAATTAATATTTCATACACTATAATAAAATTAATATTTCATATACTCTATGTGCTCGACCCGATCGTAGCGCACCTGGTGGCAAAACTTAGCGCATCCTTTCGGAACATGGCGCCTTCGGAAGGGAAGTCCCCGGTGGTAATTCCCCTTCTCAAATTCGGTCTTTATACTATATAAAATACACTATTAACCTTTCTCATACTATATAAAATGCTAAAGATGGCGGCCATTTACATATGTACTATATAAAATGCTTTCGTGTACTTCCGGCGACCGTCGGCTACCTTCGTACACGTCGTCTGCTGGTCTGGTGCACACCCAAATGCCACGCTCTGATTGGTTACCTCCCTACTTTACAAGTAATCTTTCTCACACGTACTGTTAGACTACTTATTTAATTTAATTTTTCTCAACTTTTTAATAAATACACTGTTAATATACGCTCTTACCTTCCGACACTCATCCATGGCTTCCTACACTGTTACCTATACTTATCTATCGAATCACAGATCATCCTCAAGCCCCTACTTAACACTTTAGGCAACCCGCAATACACGTTTTAATTAAAAATCAAGGGACAGCTATTATTTATATTAATTATTTACTTCTTTTTTTATTTTTATTTAATTGTTACATACGAGGCCAACTGGTGTACGTTGACCGGGCTTTATCGCTGTTATCACATCACTTGACCTCAAAGGTCAACCCGTGGCTGTTATCACATCCCACAAGCATTGTTTTACATCCCGTATGAACGATGTACGAGTCTTTGTTACTAACTAGATGAACGAGTGTAGTCTTTGTTACTAACTAAGGCTGCTGGACCCTTTGATATATGATCTATTAACAACACAGTAGTCAGGGAAACTATGACATGGAACCCAAACCCCTTAAAATTTAGTTAAAATGTCCATAAAGAGGGTTATTTGTGTACAAAATATGTAATAATTCCCTAAAAGCAATAAAATGCAGTGTCATAACAACGATATTTGTCCTAAACATTAAAAATTCCTTTAAAATACTCTTATAGAAACCTTTAAAAACTTAGTTTGAGCTCAAAACAACGTACAAAACTGATGTAACACTTGTAAATTAATTGTTTAACCTACATAGCTATTTAGTTGACTCCAAACAGTTGGCAAAGTGTAAGTAGCCAATAGGAATAAATTCTCTATAATGTTCACATTTTAAGCTTGATTTTAACAAAACCTGATGCTATTGATTCTTTGCACATTAAACAAATAAACGAATAGTTAGTTGAAATGTGTCTATTGTAGAAACTTTGGTATTAACAGTAAGAAAGTTTGGTTTCTTTTGACTATAATATACTCGATCAGAAAATGTATATACACCACTCCCAAAGACCGAAACATATGGAGAACCTAGAACACACAACATTCTTGATAGATCACCTTCTTATTCATCACATAAGACCCTTGATTATCCATCACCTATCCCTAAGACATCTGACTGACCAACTACCCACCCAATATTCTAGACTAAACACACTCTACATACAAGACCTTTGATTGACCATCTACCTACCCTACACACACAGTACTCTCGATAGACCACTCACCTCCCCATCACATAAGACATCTGACTAACCATCTACCCACCTAATATACTAGACTAACCACACTCTACACATAGTCCTCTTGACAGACCACGCACCCCTCTCGACACATAATACATTTGACCACCTACCCACCTAATATACTAGACTAACCACACTCTACATACAAGACATTTGATTGACCATCTACCCACTCAACACACACAGACCCTCGATAGGCCACCCACCTCCCCAACACATAAGACATCTGACTGACCATCTACCCACCTAATATACTAGACTAATCACACCTTACATACAAGACCTTTGATTGACCACCTACCTACCCAACACACACAGTACCCTCGATAGGCCACACACCTTCCCAACACATAACACATCCGACTGACCATCTACCCACCTAATGTACTAGACTAACCACACCTTAAATACAAGACCTTTGATTGACCACCTACCTACCCAACACACACAGTACCCTCGATAGGCCACCCACCTTCCCAACACATAAGACATCTGACTGACCAACTACCTACTAGACTAACCACACTCTACATACAAGACTTTTGATTGACCACTCACCTACTAAACACACAGACGTTTGATTAAACACCCACATACTCAACACAGAGTCATGTTGATAGACCAATCCACCTTCCCCAAACATAAAACCTTTGATAGACCAACCACACACTCTACAGACATAACTTAAAATACCATCACACTACCAAAAAGGCAGTCTCTTTATAGACCCCCATCTACTCAATACGTGAGACACTTGGTTAACCACTCGCCTACCCAACACATAGTCCTCTTGATAGACCACTCACCCCTCCCGACACATAATACATTTGACAGACCACTTACTTAACATACAAGACTGACCATACACTCTACATCGAAGACGTTTGATTATCCACTCACCTACTCAATACACACAAAACACTTGTTTGATCACAACAATTTAACAAACACAACTGTCGATTGACACTCCACATTCCCAAAGCATCATACTACAATGAAAATAGTCCTATTGACATACCCCTACCTACCAAACATACGTACCACACACCATAAAATCATGACTTAACAGTCCACCCACCTACTCAACACACAGATAGATAATCCACCTAAACATTACATAAAACCTTACATTGACACCCAACATTCATGGATAACCTACCTAACAAACATACGAATTGACCACATTACCAAAGCATATGAAGGACCACCTACAATAAATACATACCACACACCATAAAATCATGACTTAACAGTCCACCCACCTACTCAACACACAACACCTCTGATAGATAATCCACCTAAACATTATATAAAACCTTACATTGACACCCAACATTCATGGATAACCTACCTACCAAACATATGAATTGACCACATTACCAAAGCATATGAAGGACCACCTACCAAACATACGTACCACACACCATAAAATCATGACTTAACAGTCCACCCACCTACTCAACACACAACACCTCTGATAGATAATCCACTTAAACATTACATAAAACCTTACATTGACACCCAACATTCATGGATGACCTACCTACCAAACATACGAATTGACCACATTACCAAAGCATATGAAGGACCACCTACCAAACATACGTACCACACACCATAAAATCATGACTTAACAGTCCACCCACCTACTCAACACACAACACCTCTGATAGATAATCCACCTAAACATTACATAAAACCTTACATTGACACCCAACATTCATGGATAACCTACCTACCAAACATACGAATTGACCACATTACCAAAGCATATGAAGGACCACCTACCAAACATACGTACCACACACCATAAAATCATGACTTAACAGTCCACACGCCTACTCAAAACACAACACCTCTGATAGATAATTCACCTAACCACTACATAAAACCTATGATTGACACTCAACATTCATGGATGGCCACCTACCATACATACGTACCACACACCATAAAACCATGACTTAACAGTCCACCCGCCTACTCAAAACACAACACCTCTGATAGATAATCCACCTAACCACTACATAAAACCTATGATTGACACTCAACATTCATGGATGACCACCTACCACACATACGTACCACACACCATAAAACCATGACTTAACAGTCCACACGCCTACTCAAAACACAATACCTCTGATAGATAATCCACCTAACCACTACATAAAACCTATGATTGACACTCAACATTCATGGATGACCACCTACCATACATACATACCACACACCATAAAATCATGACTTAACAGTCCACCCGCCTACCTCTGCACACACAATTCCTTAGGACACACCCTCCTCCCACCACTCATCCTACAGACAAATCTCCTTGAGAACTACCCATCCACCATAAAAACACTATTGCTTCATATAATCATGTTTCAAAATAACATTATTACACTGTAAGATAGGTTTAATATAGCTAAAGACCTAAAGTGTTTCCTGAAATTCTGTTTTCTCTAGAAATATGAGAGTCGTTGGTCGAAAACATCCAAACTAAACATAGAAAATAAGAATCAGCTAGTAGTTTCATAGAAATTCTGCTATACAACTAAAAAAATATGAGAAAAAATTAGGTATAAAAACAATGAACACAGAAAAAATTAGGTTTAAAAACAATGAACACAGAAAAAATTAGGTTTAAAAACAATGAACACAGAAAAAATTAGGTTTAAAAACAATGAGAACAGAAAAAATTAGGTTAAAAAAATGAACATAGAAAAAGTTAGGTTAAAAAAATGAACACAGAAAAAGTTAGGTTAAAAAATGAACATAGAAAAAGTTAGGTTACCAAACATCAGAAAAGTTCAGTTAAAATTAACAAAACTCATAAAATGGGACATTTTTTGACTTTTGTTAATTTTAACAACTTTTCGGAAAAGTAAGGATAGCAATCAACCTTTCGGTTGTTTGCTAGACTTACTTTTCTGATGTTTGCTAACCTAACATTTTCTATGTTCATTTTTTAACCTAACTTTTTCTGTGTTCATTTTTTTAACCTAACTTTTTCTATGTTCATTTTTTTAACCTAATTTTTTCTGTTCTCATTGATTTTAAACCTAATTTTTTCTGTGTTCATTGTTTTTAAACCTAATTTTTTCTGTGTTCATTGTTTTTAAACCTAATTTTTTCTGTGTTCATTGTTTTTAAACCTAATTTTTTCTGTGTTCATTGTTTTTAAACCTAATTTTTCCTCATATTTTTTTAGTTGTATAGCAGAGTTTCTATGAAACTACTAGCTGATTCTTATTTTCTATGTTTAGTTTGGATGTTTTCGACCAACGACTCTCATATTTCTAGAGAAAACAGAATTTTAGGAAACACTTTAGGTCTTTAGCTATATTAAACCTATCTGTTCAGGATTGATACAAGGTATCCGTCCCGGAGTACCAAAAATGTTGCGGGAATGAATGATCCGGTTTGGAGGAGCAAAAATGTTGAGTGAATGAGTTATCCCAAAAATGTTCAAAGAGAGAGTGAGTAGAGAACGTTAATAAGTACGGAGGACCACTGCTCTTCTGGAGCAGACGTGAGAATCTAGTGAATAGGGAGATGCTAGAATAAAAAGAGTTAACTCACCACAGAGCTTAGGTGCACACTTGTCCAGCAGGAGTAGTTGGAGACACTTATGGTAATCCAGTCCACCTTCCTTGACCACAGTCCTAGAGCACTGAAGAGTAGTCGCGGAATTACGGACGCTTCGAAAGTCCAGGAGACCGATCACGTACCGCACAAACGAAGTTCTTGAAGGTCTGGATGAGTAGCACAAAGTTAAAAGTTAAAGCACACACACTAATTGTTGATTGGGGAAAGAGAACACGCGAGAGAGGTGCGTAAGCGTTGAGAGTACCGTGCTGTCGAGAGTCTACGTGAGGTCTAGACGAGAGAGAGACCACGCGAGCGAGGTGTGTGCACATTGAGACTGCTGTGAGATCTGGGGTGAAAACGACGCCTCGCATCGCATCAGGCGAGAGTAATTCTAGTCCACCAATAAGAACTCGAGTTACGGGGTGGCGTGATGCCTATTCTGAGGACAGATAACCCTCTCTCTCTCTTGGTTTCCGTGAGAATGTGAAATACCAAGCTTCAATGCTTACAACTATAGAATATATGAACTATATACAATTATCTTATTACCTAACATACCGGCCACCTTGAAGTTATAAACTTCAACATAGAGAGAAAATGAAAAAATTACACACAACATATAAAGGGTGATGAGTTACATGACAAAGAGCTTATTATTAAGTTATACTAAATTCTTAAAAGTTAAGAGTCCACTTAGTTTAGTGGCAGGGGAAAGACCTTGATTGCAGGTCGAGTGTAAGTCCCTGAAGGCGTCTTGATGGTGACCACTCGCACGGTGCCATCAGGTCCAGGGTGAACGTCAGTGATACGTCCAAGAGGCCAGGTAAGAGGTGGTGTCGGGGATTGCACCAAGACGAGATCTCCAATTTTGAGGTTCTCCTGGGGAGTGCTCCATTTAGAACGTTGTTGTAGAGAGTGGAGGTATTTCAATTTCCAGCGATGCCAGATGCGTTGGTGAAAGGCCTGGACTAGTTGCCAATGGCGAAGTCGATTGGTAGGAACATCAGAGAGATCGGGTTCTGGTAGGGCAGCCAGAGGAGCACCAATCAAGAAGTGACCAGGTGTTAAAACTGAGATTTCAGAAGGGTCTGAGCTGAGAGCAGTAAGTGGTCGAGAATTTAGCATTGCCTCTACTTGAATTGATAGAGTCTGAAATTGTGGTTCTATTGGTGTGAAGTTAGGAGTCGGCCAGTGAGGCTTAGATAGACTTAACCATGGGGGGCCATGCCACCACAGTGGGTGGGTGACGAGTTGAGATGCAAGAACACCTCGGGAAGCACAATCGGCTGGATTGTCTGTACCTTTAATGTGTCGCCAATGATGACCAGGAATAATTTCTTGAATTTAAGCGACACGATTTGCTACAAAAGTTTTCAATCGGTAGGTAGGTGTTTGTAGCCACGTGAGCACTACCGAAGAGTCACACCAAAGTGTCAGTTCATTAATCTTGAGATGAGAAAACTGTCTAAGGCAATAATCAATTAGCTTAGACAAAAGATGAGCTCCACAAAGTTCTAAACGAGGCAGGGTCACCCGTTTCAGAGGGGCCACACGAGTTTTTGACAAAATTTGTCTCACAGTCACTTCTCCGCTAGAAGATTCACAACGGAAATACACTATTGCGGCATAACCACATTCTGAGGCATCAGAAAAGCCGTGTAATTCAATTACATTAGAGTGGGCTAACGGAAAAGCTCGAGGCATCTTGAGTTGAGAGAGGTAACGGCTAGTGTCATTAATGAATAATTGCCATTTATCGGCGAGATCAGGGGGGAGAGCATCGTCCCACTTTAGGCCTTGAGCCCATAGGAGCTGCATATAGCATTTAGCTACCATGATTAATGGAGCTAGAAAACCGCAGGGATCGTACAATCTTGCAATGAGGCTTAATACAGTGCGCTTGGTTAATTTGTCTGTTTGATATTGGAAGGCATAGCGAAAACAATCTTCTTCAGGGGACCAGTGCATACCCAGGATGGAGAATTGATGAAGTTGTGCTTCTTGCAAGAAACTAGGAGTCTCTAGATGTTCCGAAGGGAACCTGTCGAAGAGCTGGTTGGAGTTGGACGCCCACTTCCGAAGTTCGAAGCCGCCACGACCTAAGAGTTGGATGAGCTGGTCTTGAAGTTCAAGAGCCGCCTCCACAGAGTCTGCACCAGTGACAATATCATCCACGTAGGTATGATGACGTAGTGAGTTAGCTGCCTGAGGAAAATCAGCACCTTCATCCTCCGCAAGTTGAGTCAGAGTTTTAATTGCCAAGTATGGAGAGCTGTTCATCCCGTAGGTGACAGTGGTGAGTTTGAATGTGGATATTTTTGCGGAAGGATCATCACGGCATAAAATGAGTTGAAAATGTTGATCGTCAGGATGGATTTTTATTTGACGAAACATCTGGCGTATGTCACATTAAAACACTATTTTATGAGACCGGAAGTTCAAAATAATGTCACAGATATCAGTCTGTAACTTTCTACCGGTGAAAAGAATATCATTGAGAGAGTAACCAGAACTGGTGTTGCTACTGGCGTCAAACACAGTCCTAAGTTTTGTTGTACTGCTAGAGTCTTTCAATACACCATGATGAGGGAGATAATAGTGAAGGATGTCATCAACATGGTCTATTTTGATCATGTGACCAAGAGCTCGATATTCAGAAATGAATGAGCGGTAAAGCTGAGTAAACTGAGGTTGTGCGTTAAATTTTTGTTCAAGAGACAGTAAACGCTTTTCAGCAGTACTTCGAGAGAGGCCAAGAGCAGAGGGATCCGTTCTGAACGGAAGTCGCACAACATAGCGACCAGTTGAGTCACGAGTATGAGTCTTCACAAAGTATTCGTCACATGTGATCTCTTCTTGTGATTTAACACTGACGGGTGGTGCTTCTTCTTGTTGCCAGAATCGTTGTAAAGATGAGTGCAAGAGATCATCACTAGTAGACAGAAGAGATATTGAGAAGTTGACCGCAGCATCCGTAGTCGAAGCACAAGGAGCTTGACCCATGAGTATGTAGCCGAAGTGTGTGCCTATCACATGAGGCATGTGAGGCCCAAGCGAATGATTCTCTTGAGTAAGAATTAGAGGTAACAGAGAGCTACCTATTAATACATCAATGCCACCAGGTAAGTGGAAGGAAGGGTCAGCGAGTGTATAAGGCTTGACCTTGTCCCACACGTCAGAAGCGATACGAGTGCGTGGTAAATCCACGGAGATTTTATCTAAAATGTGAAACTGATGTTTGTTGGCCAATGTGTGGCCGGAGAGCGTTTCCAAGTTTAGATACATTGCTCCCTTTGTAGAGGAGGAGTTTTGAGCGAGTCCAGATATTTTTAGATTTGAAGTATGTCGCTTGTCGTTCAAGATATTAGCGGCACGTTCAGAGAGGAGTTCACACATAGAGCCCGTGTCAAGTAATGCTCTAAAAACATGAGAAATGCCTTGAGAGGTGGTTAGCTTAATTAGAGCTGTACCGAGTAACACCGTATAATTAGATGAAGAGAGAGAGTTCGAGCTATTTTGGGCAGAGCAATTTAATACATCAGCAGAAGAGACAAAAAGAGATGAAGTTGTAGCTATATCCCTCGAAGTAACATTATGTTGATCTTGAGGTCGAGAGGACGTATGACTATCTCGAGAGGGTTGACTAGAGAGCTTAACATCAAAATGTAACATTGTATGATGTCGCTTGTCACATGTGCGACACGTTGATTTAGACTGACAATCTTTCGAGCTGTGATTACCAAGGCATGAGAAACAACGTTGGTGTTTTTTTACTAACTCGTATCTTTCATGAGGTGAGTTCTTTTTAAATGTATCACAAGCATATATTTTGTGACCTGTTTTATTACAAGCAAAACATTGCCAAGCGTTGTGTTTATTAGTAGTTCCCGACTGTGACTGAGAACTGGTTTGTGTTGTGATCATAGAGACGCCACTATGTGAAGAATTCACCTTTTTTACCAAAGCGTGTTTTTGTCGAGTTTGTAACCGTGATGAGATATTTTTGTTCACAAAAGGAGAGTTGTGTATATTAGCGTCTTCAGTTTGCGAGCACTCAATGTTCAAATATTTTATTATTTCTTCCACACTAGGTAAAGAGTGAGGACTAAAGTCTTCATTCGCATTGGATCGAAAACTTTCAAGTTTTTTACAGAGCTCATTGTCAAGTTTACGCAACAATAATGCAGATAAAAGTGGGTTATTTTGAGTTACATTGAATCCTAATGCCTTCAAGGCTTGTGAATGTTCAGTAAAAATGTTCACGAATTGACGAAGTCCCTTCAAAGAGGTAGCACTAACAGCAGGTAAGTCTAAGAGTTGATTGAGGTGTAGAGATTGCAACCTGCGAGTATTGTGATATCTATCTCGTAGTAAATTATAGGCCACGAGATAATTAGGTGCGGAGAGAGTTAAACCTTTTACTAATGTTAAAGCATCACCTTGTAACACACTGAGTAAGTATTGGAACTTAGCCACACTGGAAAGGCTTGCATTACGATGAATCGTCGTATCAAACAGATTAATAAAACTTGTCCACGTTAGTGGGTCACCAGAAAACTTTTGCAGGTCTATTTTTGGTAACCTGACTAGAGAGGATCCAGAATGTGAAACACTACTGCTATCACTCAGTGAGCTAGGTGTTTTTGGTTCGACAGGAGGAGCAAGCACCTCAATGATTGCTGTCAAATACGCAAAGAGAGTTTCAACTTCATCTTGGTCGGAAGATAAAGTTTCATCTGACACACCATCGTCAGAATCAAGAGCTAAAACCCGTTGAAGGTTATTATCAAAATCAGCCTTTTTCTTTTTTATTTCATTAGAGAAGGCGTTTAGCTGTTTAACTTGTACAGAGGTTAGAGATTCAGTTTGCGTAGAGAATTCTTCTAAAATATCCTTCAATTTATTAAAACGCACTTTGAGAAGAGCAGTTACACGTGAGTAGATGGAACTGTTAAATTCACCCGTTTTGGGAGGCATGGTGAGATAATTAAACGATAGTTAATTACAAGAGACAACAATACAGTGATATGAACCAAAACATAAATTCCTAAACATAAAATTTTTGGCATAAACAAGCTAATTATTTTGGACACACTGAGATATGAGATAATTAATCAACTAAAAAATAATATACAGGCTCAACTTTCATTAACACAGTTTAAAAGAGAGTGACACAAAACAATTTATGAGGTTTTCAAAAAACAATATTTTTCAAAGAGTAATTTTCCTTTACAAATTACAGTAATTAATAACATGAATGACATAGGAATAATAAAAACATTAAAAGAGAATAAGTAAAATTAAATCTAAGAAAAATACCTTTTGTTAATGTAGTCAAACGTTTAAGTTATGTGGCGAACTTCAATTCAACAGAAACATTTTGTTTTAGTACATATCTAACATATAATTTTTTAGTGCAACCTATGACCTGTTGAATTTAACAATATTAGACAAAAATGCTCAAACGAAAATTGAAAAAATTATAATCACTAATCAATAATAACTAACAATAATAATCCATTCAAAGAAATCAAAGTAGAAACAACAACCTGATGTGTATAACATTAAATACATTAACAATTACTTGATTGATAAAAATCAATTATTACGATTGAACTAATTAAAATATGAATAAATACCTTTGTGATAGTTAATGACAAAGCCTACTATTTGACTGTTAATGCTGGACACTCAATGTTACTTTATAAGTGAGAAAAACAACAATCTCATATAACCTTGTTAGAATAGAAAATCTATGTCCAAATTGCTATTAAAATAGGGTGAATAATTATTCTAATACAGTCATACAAAACATACAGAACACTCTACGGTATTAGTGCAACAAAGTAAGAGCAAAAATAATATAATTCATACAAAGTAAATCAATACAAGTCAAGAATGTAAACAAACAACAATGTTTATTTGACAGTTGTTGACATTTCAACCTTAGAGAGAGAGAGAGAGTCGCTGGAATTTCCTGTCGAGGTATTGATCGCTTCGCGCGGCTATTTCTAGTGCAAGGGGTTGAGAACAGGTTTTAGATACTTGAACTGTACATCACAACACTTAACTTTGCCAAACTGTTTCATTAGTAGAAAATAATGATTGATTGTAAAAGAAACAATTGAGTCGAAAAAATGTTTCTTTTGTTTTAAAAATTAGCAATTCAATTGAGAGAGAGAATAGTGGATCAATTAATCTCTTTGTTGATTAGAGTTTTTGTTGTAATTAACACAATTAATTAAATATAAATAAATGGCTGTTGTCCACGGATGATACAATTTATCCGGCCCGGAGGACCAAAAATGTTCAGGATTGATACAAGGTATCCGTCCCGGAGTACCAAAAATGTTGCGGGAATGAATGATCCGGTTTGGAGGAGCAAAAATGTTGAGTGAATGAGTTATCCCAAAAATGTTCAAAGAGAGAGTGAGTAGAGAACGTTAATAAGTACGGAGGACCACTGCTCTTCTGGAGCAGACGTGAGAATCTAGTGAATAGGGAGATGCTAGAATAAAAAGAGTTAACTCACCACAGAGCTTAGGTGCACACTTGTCCAGCAGGAGTAGTTGGAGACACTTATGGTAATCCAGTCCACCTTCCTTGACCACAGTCCTAGAGCACTGAAGAGTAGTCGCGGAAGTACGGACGCTTCGAAAGTCCAGGAGACCGATCACGTACCGCACAAATGAAGTTCTTGAAGGTCTGGATGAGTAGCACAAAGTTAAAAGTTAAAGCACACACACTAATTGTTGATTGGGGAAAGAGAACACGCGAGAGAGGTGCGTAAGCGTTGAGAGTACCGTGCTGTCGAGAGTCTACGTGAGGTCTAGACGAGAGAGAGACCACGCGAGCGAGGTGTGTGCACATTGAGACTGCTGTGAGATCGGGGGTGAAAACGACGCCTCGCATCGCATCAGGCGAGAGTAATTCTAGTCCACCAATAAGAACTCGAGTTACGGGGTGGCGTGATGCCTATTCTGAGGACAGATAACCCTCTCTCTCTCTTGGTTTCCGTGAGAATGTGAAATACCAAGCTTCAATGCTTACAACTATAGAATATATGAACTATATACAATTATCTTATTACCTAACACTATCTTACAGTGTAATAATGTTATTTTGAAACATGATTATATGAAGCAATAGTGTTTTTATGGTGGATGGGTAGTTCTCAAGGAGATTTGTCTGTAGGATGAGTGGTGGGAGGAGGGTGTGTCCTAAGGAATTGTGTGTGCAGAGGTAGGCGGGTGGACTGTTAAGTCATGATTTTATGGTGTGTGGTATGTATGTATGGTAGGTGGTCATCCATGAATGTTGAGTGTCAATCATAGGTTTTATGTAGTGGTTAGGTGGATTCTCTATCAGAGGTGTTGTGTTTTGAGTAGGCGTGTGGACTGTTGAGTCATGGTTTTATGGTGTGTGGTACGTATGTATGGTAGGTGGCCATCCATGAATGTTGAGTGTCAATCATAGGTTTTATGTAGTGGTTAGGTGGATTATCTATCAGAGGTGTTGTGTTTTGAGTAGGCGTGTGGACTGTTAAGTCATGATTTTATGGTGTGTGGTACGTATGTTTGGTAGGTGGTCCTTCATATGCTTTGGTAATGTGGTCAATTCGTATGTTTGGTAGGTAGGTTATCCATGAATGTTGGGTGTCAATGTAAGGTTTTATGTAATGTTTAGGTGGATTATCTATCAGAGGTATTGTGTGTTGAGTAGGTGGGTGGACTGTTAAGTCATGATTTTATGGTGTGTGGTACGTATGTTTGGTAGGTGGTCCTTCATATGCTTTGGTAATGTGGTCTATTCGTATGTTTGGTAGGTAGGTTATCCATGAATGTTGGGTGTCAATGTAAGGTTTTATGTAATGTTTAGGTGGATTATCTATCAGAGGTGTTGTGTGTTGAGTAGGTGGGTGGACTGTTAAGTCATGATTTTATGATGTTTTGTACGTATGTTTGTGATTGGTCCTTCATATGCTTTGGTAATGTGGTCAATTCGTATGTTTGGTAGGTAGGTCATCCATGAATGTTGGGTGTCAATGTAAGGTTTTATGTAATGTTTAGGTGGATTATCTATCAGAGGTGTTGTGTGTTGAGTAGGTGGGTGGACTGTTAAGTCATGATTTTATGGTGTGTGGTACGTATGTTTGGTAGGTGGTCCTTCATATGCTTTGGTAATGTGGTCAATTCGTATGTTTGGTAGGTAGGTCATCCATGAATGTTGGGTGTCAATGTAAGGTTTTATGTAATGTTTAGGTGGATTATCTATCAGAGGTGTTGTGTGTTGAGTAGGTGGGTGGACTGTTAAGTCATGATTTTATGATGTTTGGTACGTATGTTTGTGATTGGTCCTTCATATGCTTTGGTAATGTGGTCAATTCGTATGTTTGGTAGGTAGGTCATCCATGAATGTTGGGTGTCAATGTAAGGTTTTATGTAATGTTTAGGTGGATTATCTATCAGAGGTGTTGTGTGTTGAGTAGGTGGGTGGACTGTTAAGTCATGATTTTATGGTGTGTGGTACGTATGTTTGGTAGGTGGTCCTTCATATGCTTTGGTAATGTGGTCAATTCGTATGTTTGGTAGGTAGGTTATCCATGAATGTTGGGTGTCAATGTAAGGTTTTATATAATGTTTAGGTTGATTATCTATCAGAGGTGTTGTGTGTTGAGTAGGTGGGTGGACTGTTAAGTCATGATTTTATGGTGTGTGGTATGTATGTATGGTAGGTGGTCCTTCATATGCTTTGGTAATGTGGTCAATTCGTATGTTTGTTAGGTAGGTTATCCATGAATGTTGGGTGTCAATGTAAGGTTTTATGTAATGTTTAGGTGGATTATCTATCTGTGTGTTGAGTAGGTGGGTGGACTGTTAAGTCATGATTTTATGGTGTGTGGTACGTATGTTTGGTAGGTAGGGGTATGTCAATAGGACTATTTTCATTGTAGTATGATGCTTTGGGAATGTGGAGTGTCAATCGACAGTTGTGTTTGTTAAATTGTTGTGATCAAACAAGTGTTTTGTGTGTATTGAGTAGGTGAGTGGATAATCAAACGTCTTCGATGTAGAGTGTATGGTCAGTCTTGTATGTTAAGTAAGTGGTCTGTCAAATGTATTATGTGTCGGGAGGGGTGAGTGGTCTATCAAGAGGACTATGTGTTGGGTAGGCGAGTGGTTAACCAAGTGTCTCACGTATTGAGTAGATGGGGGTCTATAAAGAGACTGCCTTTTTGGTAGTGTGATGGTATTTTAAGTTATGTCTGTAGAGTTTGTGGTTGGTCTATCAAAGGTTTTATGTTTGGGGAAGGTGGGTTGGTCTATCAACATGACTCTGTGTTGAGTATGTGGGTGTTTAATCAAACGTCTGTGTGTTTAGTAGGTGAGTGGTCAATCAAAAGTCTTGTATGTAGAGTGTGGTTAGTCTAGTATATTAAGTAGGTAGGTGGTCAGTCAGATGTCTTATGTGTTGGGAAGGTGGGTGGCCTATCGAGGGTACTGTGTGTGTTGGGTAGGTAGGTGGTCAATCAAAGGTCTTGTATTTAAGGTGTGGTAAGTCTAGTATATTAGGTGGGTAGATGGTCAGTCGGATGTGTTATGTGTTGGGAAGGTGTGTGGCCTATCGAGGGTACTGTGTGTGTTGGGTAGGTAGGTGGTCAATCAAAGGTCTTGTATGTAAGGTGTGATTAGTCTAGTATATTAGGTGGGTAGATGGTCAGTCAGATGTCTTATGTGTTGGGGAGGTGGGTGGCCTATCGAGGGTCTGTGTGTGTTGAGTGGGTAGATGGTCAATCAAATGTCTTGTATGTAGAGTGTGGTTAGTCTAGTATATTAGGTGGGTAGGTGGTCAAATGTATTATGTGTCGAGAGGGGTGCGTGGTCTGTCAAGAGGACTATGTGTAGAGTGTGGTTAGTCTAGTATATTAGGTGGGTAGATGGTTAGTCAGATGTCTTATGTGATGGGGAGGTGAGTGGTCTATCCAAAGTACTGTGTGTGTAGGGTAGGTAGATGGTCAATCATAGGTCTTGTATGTAGAGTGTGTTTAGTCTAGAATATTGGGTGGGTAGTTGGTCAGTCAGATGTCTTAGGGATAGGTGATGGATAATCAAGGGTCTTATGTGATGAATAGGAAGGTGATCTATCAAGAATGTTGTGTGTTCTAGGTTCTCCATGTGTTTCGGTCTTTGGGAGTGGTGTATATACATTTTCTGATCGAGTATATTATAGTCAAAAGAAACCAAACTTTCTTACTGTTAATACCAAAGTTTCTACAATAGACACATTTCAACTAACTATTCGTTTATTTGTTTAATGTGCAAAGAATCAATAGCATCAGGTTTTGTTAAAATCAGGCTTAAAATGTGAACATTATAGAGAATTTATTCCTATTGGCTACTTACACTTTGCCAACTGTTTGGAGTCAACTAAATAGCTATGTAGGTTAAAAAATTAATTTACAAGTGTTACATCAGTTTTGTACGTTGTTTTGAGCTCAAACTAAGTTTTTAAAGGTTTCTATAAGAGTATTTTAAAGGAATTTTTAATGTTTAGGACAAATATCGTTGTTATGACACTGCATTTTATTGCTTTTAGGGAATTATTACATATTTTGTACACAAATAACCCTCTTTATGGACATTTTAACTAAATTTTAAGGGGTTTGGGTTCCATGTCATAGTTTCCCTGACTACTGTGTTGTTAATAGATCATATATCAAAGGGTCCAGCAGCCTTAGTTAGTAACAAAGACTACACTCGTTCATCTAGTTAGTAACAAAGACTCGTACATCGTTCATACGGGATGTAAAACAATGCTTGTGGGATGTGATAACAGCCACGGGTTGACCTTTGAGGTCAAGTGATGTGATAACAGCGATAAAGCTCGGTCACCGTACACCAGTTGGCCTCGTATGTAACAATTAAATAAAAATAAAAAAAGAAGTAAATAATTAATATAAATAATAGCTGTCCCTTGATTTTTAATATAACGTGTATTGCGGGTTGCCTAGAGTGTTAAGTAGGGGCTTGAGGATGATCTGTGATTCGATAGATAAGTATAGGTAACAGTGTAGGAAGCCATGGATGAGTGTCGGAAGGTAAGAGCGTATATTAACAGTGTATTTATTAAAAAGTTGAGAAAAATTAAATTAAATAAGTAGTCTAACAGTACGTGTGAGAAAGATTACTTGTAAAGTAGGGAGGTAACCAATCAGAGCGTGGCATTTGGGTGTGCGCCAGACCAGCAGACGACGTGTACGAAGGTAGCCGACGGTCGCCGGAAGTACACGAAAGCATTTTATATAGTACATATGTAAATGGCCGCCATCTTTAGCATTTTATATAGTATGAGAAAGGTTAATAGTGTATTTTATATAGTATAAAGACCAAATTTGAGAAGGGGAATTACCACCGGGGACTTCCCTTCCGAAGGCGCCATGTTCCGAAAGGATGCGCTAAGTTTTGCCACCAGGTGCGCTACGATCGGGTCGAGCACATAGAGTATATGAAATATTAATTTTATTATAGTGTATGAAATATTAATTTGTTATAGTGTATATATGAAATAATCCACAGAGTAGCAAGTCCATGCGCATGCGCGTCCGACCAGCAGACGACGTGTGCATCATAGGCTAAGAGCGTACGAAGGTAGCCGACGGTCGCCGGAAGTACCCGAAGGGAAAGGTCGCCATATTGGATGAGGAATTTTGGGAGGGAATTTTGAGGAGGGAAAGACGTCATATTGGACAAAAAAGTTCATTTTATATAGTCTAACATGGAAAAAGGCATCATATTGGACAAAAAAGTGAAGTTTATATAGTTTATCATGGAAAAAGACGCCATATTGGACAAAAAAGTGAATTTTATATAGTATAACATGGAAAAAGACGCCATATTGGACAAAAAAAGTGAATTTTATATAGTATAACATGGAAAAAGACGCCATATTGGACAAAAAAAGTGCATTTTATATAGTATAACAAGGTTAACAGTGCATTTTATATAGTATAACATGGAAAAAGATGCCATATTGGACAAAAAAAGTTCATTTTATATAGTATAACATGGAAAAAGACGCCATATTGGACAAAAAAGTGAATTTTATATAGTATAACATGGAAAAAGACGCCATATTGGACAAAAAAAGTGAATTTTATATAGTATAACATGGAAAAAGTTAGGTTAAGACTGTATTTTATATAGTGTATTTTATATAGTATAACAAGGTTAACAGTGAATTTCATATAGTATGATGTGGGAATTTGGAGGGAAATTTGGGAATTTGAGGTTAGGAAAAGTGAGGTTAGGAAATTTGGCGGGAATTTGAGGTTAGGAAAAGTGAGGTTAGAAAATTTGGCGGGAAATGGGCGCCGCCATCTTGGATCCGGTTCCGGCCGCCATCTTGGATCCGGTTCCGGCCACCATCTTGGATCCGGTCACGTGACCGCCGCCATCTTGAAAGTCCAAAGGTAAAAGTGAGTCTATTTCACCTATATATTCACTACTCCCATAACTAGATATAGTACTTGTTCACAACCAAACAAACTGTGGCAACGACAACCTCGACAAACGTTATGGTTTTACGGTAACAAGCAAAAGGAGTCGTTGGCCAATACGGGTTTTCTTTGCAGTGCTGGACTAGTCAGGAATCAACAGTATGGTATTATACTTTCTAAACACGGACAGTGACAGGAAACCGAGACGCACATACCTACATCTACTGGCCGTTGAACTCATCAAGCCGCACCTACAAAATAGCATTAAAACACCAGAATTGAGAATACAAGTAGTCAAAAGTTTAATTTAAAATATCTTGTCAAGCTCTGACTGAACCCACCACACAAACCAAATCGTGAACCTCCTAGACATCAGCTCTGTCACTTCTGCCCAGTGACCAGGGACTGGAAAAAATTGTGTTCAAGTTTCAAACGCCCAATTTGTTTTAAGAATTTTTTACAAAAAAAACATAAATTGTATGCAATTTCAAAAAAATATAATGTATGAAAAATCCACATTTTCAAAGCTTTGACCAAGAAATACGGTTGGTTATTTTCTATATTGTATGATGTCTTTTGTAGATTAGACTTCCTTTTAACAGAAAATTTCTGAATTGTCATTATTTGTAACGTTTGAAATAAAAAATAAATTGTGTACAGAACGTTTATCATTTTCAAAACCAAATTCCCTCCTTTTATTTGTCTGTGTCTGTTGTGTGCCGGACTTTGGAGTGTGTCTGTTGAAGGTTAAACAGGATTTAATAGTTTTCAAGAACCAATTTTATCTTCAGTTATTTTTAAATATGTAATGTTAATTAATTTTTTTCATTTTAGACAGCCTAAACACCAAGTGGCTACCTAGGTTAACTACGGGCTACCAAAGTAAGTTAGTTACTACTCAAGATCATCAGTGGCTACCAAAACTAATCAAGGTAGGCAACTGAAGTTGATCAAATGTGACTACCCAAATCGATCACGCCTACCGAAGATGATAATGGAGTCTACCTAAATAGTTTTTAAAAAGGAAAAACTTATGTAGTCAATTTTAAGAATATTTTAAATTATGTCACAGTCATAGGAGATTATTAGTAAAGGTTTATAAGTACCTCTCAAACCTTCATTTTGAATAAATGTTGAATTAAGTATAATGTATTAATTTAAATACTTTACTAAGAAACTTATTACTGTAATAGCTCATTTATAAAATATTAAATGAAAAAGTTATTTGATAATAGCGACATTATTTCTTCGTATATTCTGCGCAAACTGTTATTTTACGTTTCTTGGTATTCGGTGATATTGTTACATGAATAATATTGCAGCGTAGCACGTCAAGGAGACGTAATTCAAATGCCACAGCTGTTATACCAAGTCACGGTAACTTCTCAACCATTTAAGGCACGTAACAATGAGTTAGTGACATTTTCTCGTGTCACATAACAGCATTCACATTTCCAAGAAAACACTGTTTATAATTTTCCAGTTAATTTGAATGTTCACCACAACTTTTCTAACTGCTTGTTTCCTTCAATTCAACGTTGCCAAATAATCTTGTTTTCGAGGGACTGTTAGAGTACTTAATGAAAGAGTAATTTATCATGGCCTCTGTGACGGGATTGCTTCGTTATAAACCCTGTTTCAGATAATGACTGATTTACAAGTTTAAATATGATTTTATCGTTTTCAAGAACCAATTTTCACTTCTGTTATTTTTAAATTAGTAATTTTAATCCTCTTATTTTATTGTTTACATTTTACAACCTAAACACTTTGAATAAATATCATTATCTCCTACGCAGTTACACATATTATAGTTTAATAAACATAATCTGTTTTTGAAATATTTATAAGAGTTTGACAATTAATTAGCCGATAATACTGATTGATTCACTACACCAGGATTCAAAATATCAAGCTTAATCTTCTACAAATATTACTAACCATGTTCCCATCAATTTAAAAAAATAATTTTAAATCAATCAAAAGAATAGTTTTTTATAGAATTGTTAATGAACAAATTATATTGGATGATGGATCTAATTTATATAAATATTTATTACATAGATGTGTCTTCTTTACAAATATTTACAGTGGGGGCAAAAACCTTTTTAGTGGGTATAAAATAAAAAATTAGGCATTGGTTTATACTAAATAATATTGACGATAGAATTTTGGTACATATTGCTAGTTGAGTGGAAGCTCCTAGGGCGAAACACCATAGTGGGATTAATCCAGTCCCCTATCTATAGAATACACTCCCAGCTGGTGGATAGGGGAATAGTGTTCACTAGTATTGATGTGATCGGAGAACTATTAGGCTCTGAGGTAATCCAAAATGGAGTGAGATCTACTTAAGTTCCAAATTTCACACATTGAGGTTTATTACTAAATTAAATTTAAAGTAATTTTTTATTTGAATAATTCTTAATTTCTTTTGAAATTAATTCATTTTATTATTATAAAACATTATTTTTGAAATTCTAACAACTTATGGAAAAAACTTTCAAAAAGTGTGAGATGAATTTGAAAATAAAAAATGCTATGGAACCGATGTTTATTGAAAAAATTTCTATGGTGAAAATTTAGTGAATTTTTGAGCAGAAAAAAGCTAAAATATGAAAATTTACAAAAAATGGCTTTCTTAAAATATGAAAAAGCTCTACCAAAAAAGTAAATCTATAAAAAAATTAATAATAAAATATCAGTTGGCAAAAGAGGAGTTACTGATTAAAAAGAGACTTGTGAATAAAGGTTTGTGTAGTTTGGGAAAATTAATAAAGAAGGAAATAACAAACAATTCCGAAGAGTGAGAAGCCACGTGTCTGGAAGTGAAAAACTTCTTTATCAAATTGAAAACTTCACCCTTGGATGATGGTAAAAAGAGGTTTACCTTATGGTGAATACGGATTTTCATTTTAGAAAATTATTTATGATATTTCTATGATTCTATTTACTATCATAATGATTTTTATTATTTTTTCCAATTTTTATTTCATTGAAATTTGGTTTATTTTAACATTTTTGGGGAGTTTTGGCATGTCGAGTAGTTTTTCGTTCTTTTCTGAAGCATTTCTGCCCCACTCACTATAGTATGTTCTTTTTTGTCCTCCTTAAATTCTTTAGAGTCCTTAATAGACAAAAATGGTTGGTTCTTATGTAATGGTTTCAGAAAAAATGTCAGGACTGTTGTATGCTTTTATTAATAACGCCAACAAAAATGACAAAAATATGTCAAGTTACTGATAAATACAATGTTATTTTTACCTATCTGATATTCACTAATAAGGGATAGCAAGACCGAGGATACATCTGATCTGTTCGGATTAACCGTAATTTCTTTTATCTGTGTAACATTCAAACAATAACAACCTGCTTTTTTACTAAATCAGACAACGTTTATTTGTTGTATAATTTAATATGTATATCAATATAGCAATTAGCAATATATTAATTTAATCATATCATTTTAGTTGTAAATTATATCAGAGTGAACAAAAATGATACGTAGATATGTAATTTTAGCCTACTCGTTTGTAAGGAACTTTATTTTATATAAAAATAAATTACCTCTGTCAACAGTTCAAATTTGTTGTAGTGTGTATGACGATCGTTTTAACATAATTATGCCATCTTCAGATACAAATAAGGGTTATAAACAAAAATAGTGTAAATTTATATTTTAAAAAATATAGAAAGATGTGTTTGTCATAATAACTAAGTTATTCCAGGTGTAGTGGTGTTATCAGCTGGCCTTCGATTTCTTGGTGTTGTTTTTTTGACTTAAAATACTATTAAAAATAAAATGGGATTTAAACTGTAATTTATCATTTAAAATATTTTCATTGCGATTTTTTGAGTATGTGCTTTATATATCTCGTATTCTTCAAGAGTATCTAGTTTATTTCCTTTTCTGCATGTGTGTAGATTTTTTTTTTAATTTTTGCAGTTTTTGAAATTAAACTTTTGATTAGTACCTAAAATTTTTTAGCAGAAATGTACTTACGTTACTACAGGCAAGTACAAACTGCAAGTACGAAAAGAGGCAATTAATTGGTTCACTAATGTAGTAGGCCTGTATTTGAGGCCAGTATTAGTTTGGTCCGTATAAACATGTCAGTCAATAACACAATACCTGGCATGTTTTAAAAGATTATGAAATTACGTTTTATTAAATTAACCTTACTGTGGTAGGATAGTTTTATGTGTAAATATACAATTTAAAGTCAACATAAAATTAAGATCAGGTATTAAACAAACGTTCAAATCTATTTTTCAAATAATTTTTCATTGTCATTCAAGTCATTTTAATACCAAATAATCTTAAATTTAAGAAATTAATATGCCCTATGACAACGTTATCATTATATTTTAAAATGTTACGCACTGACAGCATATTATAAATGCCAAAGTTTGTTAGGATACATTTTCCTCTGCGGAGTTTCAAAAGTTATAAATCTGGATTGTACTGGAGCTCATGGGGCCCTAAGGTATTATCAGTTTTGTCGAACGACAAGACCAGCTCAGCGGAACCAACTAGGCCTAAGACTATAAAGTTTCTGCCGCTATAAAAACTTTTATTAACAGTCACTTGGGGAATAAAAGTGGTAAAATTACATAATAAAGTATTCTGTTAAATTAATTTTACAATATATTACATGTTTTGTAAGATACTGTATTACTACAATTAATTGCCAAGTATTTCGAAATTCAGACTGATGGCTACAATTATTTACATTTACTCAGTAGCAGAATGTGCTTATTCCTTAAATAGGCACATTTTATCAGGTGTGTTTCCCAACAAACACATATTCAGGTACACTGAGCAAACGTAGAACGTTTTAAAAACAGGCGTGCAATTACAGACTTATCTTTAATACGAGTATACCAACATGTACGTGGACTCTATCCAATGATATTTGGATTCTATCCAACATTAAGTCAGCTTTTGTTATTCCAGACAACTTTATTGTTTACAGAGCTGACAGGAAGTACGATATCAATTGCGCCAGAGGGGCAGTGTTCTGCTTGCTGTCAGCTAAGTCTTGATCTCATTTAGGAGACCTGATCAGTTATGTTTCCTTGAAAGTGTATGGGTCTAGGAACGTGCACCTAGTGGGGAGATTTTTTTATGTTCTTGCAATTATGTTGTCTCCTCATTCATTCTATCATTTTCAATACTTTTCTCTAAGTGTTGGTGGGAAAATTTTATTTCCTGAGTATAACTGGGAAGAATGCAACTTATAAACTGGATGCAGATCTTATTCCAAGGCCAGTATAATTTCTCTGATAAAACTAATAAACAAACAGAACTTTCACAACTCCATAGACATACGCTTTGTTCGTATCCCTCACAAATTACCAGGAAATTAATTTAAGTCTTAGTAGTGTTACATTGGTCAGAGAGGACATTAACCACACCCCTCTTAAAATTTCCATTAATTGTGTGAGTTGGTTGAAATATTCTCCCAGTTATGATATTTTTGTTGTTTTCTTTCTGGGAATTTCTTAGGACTATAACAACACTATTCATTTTAAAACTGGACAGATGTTCTCTGAATTAATGTTAAAGCAGCTGCCAAGGCCTTCAATTCAGCTATTATTATGACAGTGAGAAATAATATAATACTGCAACGAGGAAGTGATTTCGTATGATATTAATTGTACGTCTTTTATGTTTTAAAGTTATAAATTATATTTGTCAGCGGATGTACCAGTGATACTTTAAAATAAACTACTTACATTTTAAAAAATCAAAAAAATATTTTAAATATGTTATAAAGATAATCGTGTATAGTAACTATTGTGGGAGTCAAATCTAAAAAAATATTCTTTCCAAACAGCTTGATATGAATAACTGGTCTGAGTTTCACAGTTTTATCTAATTAAATATACATTTCATGCAAAAATGTGGTAAAATTAATGTTAAAATGAGTCATAAATGTTCATTAAAAAGTTTAATTTAAATATTAGGAAAGTAAGATTCTTTTAAAGATTAATAACTAATAAGGTAAAGAGGGAAGTTTCCTCGTCAAAGGGAAGTAATTAATTACTAAATAAGGGAGTAACTTTCCCTGAATGAACCATGTTCTAAGAAAGTTGAGTTTATTCTATCACTAACGTTTTACATTTTAAAACGAGAGTATAAAGTTGATATGAATTGAATCTCCAATACATTCTTACATCCTAAACGAATACCATTGGACCATCGTCACTTAATTACTAAAAACTTTAATTGAATATAAGATTCGTACTTAACTGTCTCTATAAAAGATTATAGTCCATCATTCAAATACTATGAAATTCTTAAGATACTAAACAAATATTTCTAAGTTTATATTGAAATTTAATGGAATTTTAGGTAGAATACACAGGAAATCTCTGAACAACATGATTGATGGATTGAATCAGTTGGATAAGATTGAATCTTTCTCCTATGTTCAAATACATTGTCCTTTAATTCTCATCGGGAAATCGGACAGGGTTAAGAGATGCTAATTTAGTTTTTATTTAAAGATCTTTGCTGGTAAAAATTATAATCTAACTATTTTCGTTTATTTGAGTTATTCTGGAAATACAAAAGAAGTAGCATCCTGAAATTCAGAGAGAAGAACGTCCAAAACCTCTTCTGGAAGAAAAAAACGCAAAAGAGCCTTCTTATGAAAATCATAACTCAATTTGTAGACTTTTTTTAAGGAGAGGCCGATCTCCTCCTTAACCTTACTGTGTCCATCCCTCATAGACTATTGATCTGTGCGAGGAACTTATTCAGACAGAGTAAGGGGGCGAACCAGTACAGTAGAAGGTGAATATTACTGATAAATCTTCCAGTCTAGGCCGGATTCGAACCAGCGCTATCTCTAACCCAAGCTCAAAGTCCTGACGCCTTAGACCACTCGGCCACCGGCTTGCCCTAAAGGACTAAAGGCTGTGTGGAATATTGCGTGCAAGGAAATACAAGATAATAAAGTCGCCCCCTGCGAATCGTAATAGAGTTGCCAATTGATATTATCAATTTATTTAATAGCAATTTTCAGATATGTATTTACTTTTAAAATCTACTTCTTTCCCCGTCACATCTGTATTTACTATAATCAAAATCAATATGTATCATGCATTACGTTACCTTATTCTATCCACAGTGACCTTAGATAAAACTGAATAAATAATTCTTTCTTAGAAATCTAGCACCTCTGCTGTGTAGATGAGATATCTAGCTCTCTTCTAAAACAATTATAAAAATATATTCTTGGTCCTCTGGCTTCCAGCTTCAATATTCCAATCATTTATATCTTCATAAAAAAATGAAAATGATTCAAAATACTACCGACATATGTCCTTGTTGATCACTACCTCAAAATGAGAGGTGTGCTGAGTTAATTCGGGTTTATAAGGAATCATTCAACCTCTCAGGCTTTATTCATTCATTATTATCATTCTTTATTATCATTCAATTATCTCATAAAATTAATCTCATTACTAAGCTCAAAATTTATCAGCCTACTGTAATAATATATTGCGACCTCTCAAAGGCGTTCGACCACGTTTATCACAATATTTTATTTGAACAATTAAAGAAGTTCGGTGTTAGAGATATAACTTTGCTTTTGTTTGAGTCTTATATCACAAACCATCCGCAGTTTGTCAAATTGTCAAAAGCTCATTTAAGTCCAATGGAATTGAGTTGTGAGTTTCTCAAGGAAGTATTTTGGGCAATGCAACTGTTCTTGTATGGGTGGGCAAGTGAGTCAATGCAACTGTTCTTGTATGGGCGGGTGGGTGGGTCAATGCAACTATTCTTGTATGGGCGTTATTACAAATAGGCTTGTAAATAACGGATCTGTACTACTTTTTCTCATCCATATAAGCGTTGTAGTTGGTAATCTTTTCTTTTCCTCTTCAGTAGTATAGAAATAGCGGTTGAAGCACAACCTTGGACTTTACACTGTTATTGTTTGCAAATTTATCACCACGTGTAACCTCAGAGGTCAAGTCTACTATTGATTATCACCAAGTGTTGACCCCAGATGTCAAGTTTACTACAAGCACGTAGACCCCCCACGACGTTGTCCTAGGTCAATGTTGTTGTTGTCACGCCGTTTTCGCGCTCTTTCTTCTGACGTCCCACAGTATTTATTAAATTAATTGTATTTATTAAATTAATTTGTGGGCAAAAAGTGTCGAAGGCCGGTGTCAGGATCGATCCTAGAATGTTCAGTTTGCGAGACTGAGTCAAAATCACTGCAGCACAGTGACACACCTGAGAGGGTGACGTAAGTAGCGGCAGAAGAACGTGTGCCTTCATTCCCTTCGCTTACGCAAAGCCAGTACACGATGCATTTATACTATATAAAATATATTTTGCCAATAATTTGTATTTAATATAGTATTAATTTGTTCAAACCGGATGCAAAAAAATCTGTTTTTCTTTATAATATATAAAATGTACAGAATATTACCAACTGTTTTTTCACAGTGTTACCAACTCACACGATTAATTGCATTATACTATATAAAATACATATATGATTATTACATTATACTATAATAAATATGTATATGATTTTTTTCTGTTTTAGTTATACCATATTAAATACAAATGCGTTTTTCAATGTTACATTAATTCGTTATCCTTTTCTATCCTTTTCGGTTGACAATAAATACGTTAGAATGGTTGTTAAGTATTAGGAGAACAGAACTTGGTAAGATCTCTGAACTCGACCGTTGATATCATGAGCGCGCTATCGTATCACTTGACCTATGATGATCCAAGTTTCAGGAGACCAAGTTCAAGACTATAAGCCAGGACAGACATTGGACAAAAGTATGGAAAAAGGTTGTTTTTTTTTAGTAAATGATGAGAAAGATTTAGCATTTAAAACAATTAATCAAATTTGAGCTGAACAGGCTAAAAGAATCATGATGATGAAGGATGTGAAAAAAACAGAATACGAAGACAACGATGATATACCTAGTAGAAAGACAGCCAAGTTTTCCCGATAGATACAGACACTCTTTTATTAATCACATATAATTATATTTTAGCAAAATGTATTAGTTTAATTTTTTTCAGATAGACTATAATATACCGATATAAAAACCAAAAATAGGTAGAATAGAACAAATGGAGGTAGATGAGATGACGTTCCTAGTACATCTAGATATACTATTGCAACTAAGACCGGTAAAAATTACGATGAAGATGATATGATAAACACATTTGAAGATAACGTAACAGTAAGAAATCCTAGGGGTAAAACAATCGTCATAATGGAACATCAGTATTAGATACATTTGTAGAAATAGAAACAGCATTTCGTGGAAATTTAAAGACATTCTTTCACAAAAACTCTTCATCTCTAATATTTGTTTATTATTAACTTTACATAAAGATAATAATATTTAAGTCATTTAACAGCAAGTAAATATTTTGAATGCAATAAAATTTAATATTTGAGTAGAAAGCACTTATATTATGCATGCTATAAATGAAATTCAAGACAGAGCATTTAAAAATAAAAACATACCAGTATTATTAGATACAAATGTAGATAGTACCCTCAATGAATTGTTTAGAAAAATATGTACTGAGGAGACCAAGTAGAAGGTCGAAGTAGTTGATGGAGCCTGTTAAGAGTAGATGGACGTATAATCCATATATCGCCCTTTAGGTGGTAGCAATTGCCTCAGATTATTGTTGATACAAAATCAGTTGTAAACGTAGACGAGTTTTGTTTTAAGTGGGCGCTTCGTTAAAGGTCAAAACAGACATAGATTTGATTACAGATATGACAATGTTATCAACAAACTGAATTTTGATGGGATAGACTTCCCTAAACCTTTGAAAGACATTAATAAATTTGAAAGATTAAATCGTGATGTTAGTGTATATGTGTATGGACTAAATAAATTTACTGAAATATATCCCCTTAGAATTTGTGAAAGTGAGCTGAACACACACATTGATCTTCTTTTGATAACTAATAGTGAGAGCAACAGTCATTATTGTTACATGTCAAATATTAGTAAATTAGTTAGATCACAAGCTACTAGGTATGAACACAAAGCGAAATGTTGTAAACGATATTTAACGAAATTTCAGGAACCAACAATGCTTGAGAAATTAACTGAACACAAAAAGATCTGTAAACAAAATAAACCTGTGCGCTTAGTAATGCCTGAGATTTTTGATGAAAAACAGTCCATATTAAAATTTAAAAATTTCTAAACTATGTTCCGATTACCAATGTTACGATTATTGTTTTTTATGCTGATTTTGAATGCTTGTTGAAACCTGAAAATTGTCAAAAGTCTAAGTACACGTTTGTAAATAATGTCCATGAGCCTATGAGCTTTTGCGTATATGTAGTTTATTGTGATGATTTAGCACATTGTTTTAAACGAGTTTTACCTAGAGAACCTTATTTATATAGAGGTACAGACACAGCCAAATGTTTTATGACGTACATTGTTCATTTGGTGAACACAATAGGTATTACTTTAGAGCAGAATAATTGTGCAATGATACCATTGACAGATGATGAAGAGAGAAAGTTAGAGTCAACAAAAAACTGTGAAACGTGTAATAAATTCTTTTTATCTACCATTAAACGCCATAGAGATCATGGTCATATGACTGCCATTAAACGCCATAGAGATCATGGTCATATGACTGGTCGTTTTTGAGCTGTGCTTTGTAAGACCTGTAATTTTAGGAGACAAGAACAAAATGTTCTAATTATGATTCACACTTCATAGTTAAACAACTTGGATTACACAAAAGACAAATTACTGTCATTCCTAATTCATCAGAAAAATATATTACGTTCTCAAAACAAACATCAAGTGGAATAAACATCCGATTTGTTGACACATTCAAAATTCTGAATTCTTATTTAGCCAAATTGGTAAAAGATTTACCTACTGATAAATTTAAACATATCAAATTGTTTTTTCCCGTTTAAGATCTGCCACTAGTTGCACGCAAATGTGTATATCCCTACGCAAATACATCTTTCTGGTTAAAATTAAATGTAACCCAATTGCCTGCAAAAGAAACTTTTAAAAATACTATTTTAAATACTGACATTTCCGATGCAGATTATCAACATACACTTTATGTTTGGCATCATTTTAATATAAAAACTTTAGGTGAATATAGTGACCTTTATTTAAAATTGGATGTTTTATTATTATGTGATATTTTTGAAAACTTTAGGGATTTGTGCTTGAACAGCTATGGTTTGGATTGTGCACATTATCTGACATTGCCCAACTTCAAATTTGATGCTATGCTTGAGCACACTAATGTAGAACTAGAATTGTTAAATGACTTCAATATGTACTTGTTTATAGATATTGGAATCAGAGATGGTATTACATCATGTATTAAGTGAAATGCAGTGGCTAACAATCCTTACATGGGGGATAACTACAAGCCTGAGGTAGACCATTCTTACATAATGTACGAAGAGTGTAATGACATGTATGGCTGAGCAATAGCGCGACCTATGCCTATAAATAATTTTAAGTGGTATAAAGGTAATTTAAAAAAATTTAACGTTATGAATGTGCCTAATGATTCCTCTGTTGGCAATATCCTAGAGGTTGATGTATACTATCCAATTCCATGTCATGACAAGCACAATGACCTTCCTTTTTTACCTATAAGTCAATATCCATCAAATAGTAAACAACCAAAATTACTTACTACACTTGAACCTAAAATAAGATACAACTGTCATTATGTGAATTTAAAACAAGCGTTAGAAAATGGTCTTGTTTTAAGTAAAATCCATAGGACAATACAATTCAATCAGTCACCTTGCTTAAACTGTTACATTGATTTTAACACTGAGAGACGTCCAAGAGCTTAAAATACTTTTGAGAAGGATTTTTATAAATTGTTAAATAACAGTATGTTTGGCAAGACCATTGAAAATATTGGAAAAAGATTAAATTTCGAATTAGTTGTATCTGATAGAAGACCTATTAGGTTAATTACTAAACCCACATATTTAGAGAGAACCATATATGATGAATCATTAAGTTTAGTAGAATGTGCTAAAAAGTCAATTTATTTCGACAAACTTATGTAGGATTTTCTGTATTAGAACTAAGCAAGACAAAGATGTATGAATTCCACTACAATAATATGTTGCCTAAGTATGGATCCAAAATTAACATTCTGCACATGGACACAGATGCGTATTTTTATGAAACTTTTACTGATGACTTTTATAAAGATGTAAGTAAAGATGTAGATTTTATGTCATTTTTTGATACGTCAGATTATCCAACTCAACATATGTGTTACAGTTCTGTCAATAAAAAGGTTTTAGGTAAATTTAAGGACGAGTGTAATAGTGTTGTTATTGAAGAACTTGTAGGATTAAAAACACAATTACACTGTTTCAAAACTATTCTTCCATTGAACGATTCTGAAAGCAACAGAGAACCTACGGTTCAAAAAAAGTTAAAAGGTATCACAAAAATATTGTTAAAAATGATATTTTGTTCGATGATTACAAATCATGTCTAAAGAACGGCGAATGTATTAGAAAAGGAATAAGATTATTTAGATTTACAAAACATATAATTAAAACAATAACTTTTAATAAAGTGGCTTTAAGCAATAAGGACGATAAGAGGATCATTACTAAAAATGGTGTCAATATTGTTGCTTATGGCCAGTTTAAGGCTTATTGTACAGAAGATAGTAATGATGATAATGGTGATGAACTGTAAATAGTATTGCTTTAATCAAGGCTTATTGTATATAAAATGGTGTGTAGGATGATAAATATGATCTGTAAATAGAATTAGTTTACAACAAATAAATAATTTGCTTATACCTATTAGCAAGTTCACTACTGACTAGATTTTGTTGCACTAAGCCCTGTGCTGAACTAAAAAATTTTGCTTACATATGTTTTACTCTTCAAAATATTGTTTATAACATCAGTCAAGAAGAATATAACACTTTTCAATGTAAAAAAAAATAATAATAATAATAAAAAGGACGCAAAAACACGTCCTCAGCACATAGCATGAAATATAAATGTGATGTGCTGAAGACGCATTTACGCGTCTTTGTTCCTATAGCAACAAATATTACTATATTATAAAATAAACATGCAAATCATTGTTTGATGGACACTTATAATTTATTTACATTCCTGAATGTTACTAAAGTCCACAATTAATACTTTAAAAATATATTATTTACACTATTTACACGTCTAACCCGCTACTGTCTAAGCGTGGTAGTTTTCAAAGCATGTTTGAAGGCACAACGCTGGTTGACCCTGACATGCTTTGCACTGATAAGAAGTGTCTTTACGCATTCCATTACGTGTACACACTTTACATTTTTTCCGTGCTAGTTTCCCATTGCCACCTATAGGTAGTTTAGTTGGTACGTGTTGCCTTCCCCTTTCTTCAGCGCCAACCTCTCTATCTGCAACGTTATTTTCTCCAAATGCAAGAAGGCTTTTGATTATTGCCAGTCTAAACTCAAGCAATGTTAGTTTTTTTCCAATAACATATTTATTGTAGAGAATGTGGGCATATATTATTCCCATTTGGAGAATATGGATCATGATCTTCTTATACCAGCGAACGGTTTTCCGTTCGCATGGATAATAACTCATGAGCTGATCCTTTCGGTCTATTCCACTCATGTAGTTATTGTATTCAATAACTGGTAATGGCTTTTCTTTCTCCTTTCCTCGTCTATTCACTGCAACCTCCGTGACGTTTTCATACTGGTTGCTTATGTAGGCGACATCCCTTACATCCTTCCACTTCCCTACCATTATGCCATCACAATACTTAGCGATGGTTTCACCTTTCTTCAGTTTGGTTTTTACATCTTTAGGAGAAACATCTTTTCTGTCCACACGAAGTGTGCCCGTGATGTAGGTTTTCTTCTCGATTAGTTTTTTTGTCAAGGAAATGCTATTATAGAAATTATCAGCATATATCGGGTAACCTCTACCAAGATATTCATCCATCAAAAATAAGAGAACCTTTTCAGCATAATCAGCATGCCCTTCTCCTGATAAAACATCCATGGCACCGGCATACACTGTAAACCTTATAACTAGGTCATTTGGTTCTGTGAGCATGTACAGTTTTATACCATACTCGTGGCGCTTATTTTTAATATATTGCTTGAATACAAGCCTGCCACGATATAAAACCATTGATTCGTCTAATGACAATTCCTTGCTAGGTGTGCAAATATTGCTCACTTTGTTATTGAGATACTGAACTGCAGGTTTAATTTTATGTAACCTATCATTGTCATTTTGGTCATCTTCTGATATGTGCAAAGCTCTGAGGACCAATAAAAATCTATCACGGCACATATAATCTCTAAAACATGAGCGGAACAGTTTATCTTTACTCCAATAGTCTTGGAGTTTGGGCATTCGGACAAACCCAGTATGAAATAAAATACCCAAGAATGTTTTGAATTCTGTCAAATTTAGGTCCTTCCACTGACAAATCCGGAATTTTTCTCTAGTATTTTCAGATAGGAAAATTTCTTCTGCATACCTATTTGTCTCCCTAATAATACCTTCTAGAAACTGGTCATTAATAAGTAAACAGAACCAATCTATTGGTTCGTTACCAGGAATTGGAACTCTCAGCCCCACTTGTTCATTGAACAGAAAGGTTTTTAGCTGTGGAATATCGTTCCAAGGCAACACAGGTCGGGGTACTCGTCTCCCGTGAACAGGGCGTGGCGCCGGTGTCACATTATTTAGTGCAGTACTAGTACTTGGTGTCGGCGGTATGCTGGACACAGGCAATGGCACCGGTGTAGTAATTTTATATAGTGCAGTACTGCTAGTAGGCCTACCTGGCGTCGCCGGTGTGCTGGATACAGGTGATGTATTACTACTAAGTGTGTTTGAGGTGCAGTCTACAACCAATGAACTATCAACCTCACCATCTGAGAATTTATATTCTTCATCACTTGATTCTGTATCACTCGGCTTGTAACTGTCACCACTACTAAATACATCAGAATCTGAATCGTAAATCGCGTGCCTTTCAATCTCACTCACGGTTAAATCGTCAGGATTACGGCAATTATTAGGATTGTCACCACTCAATTTAATTAATCACACACAACACCACATACATCCGAATTGCAAACGAAACCTACTCACGTATAGGTTAACTCCCAAAGAACATGAGCATATGAGGTTATTTGTTGTTGATTAATCAGCTGGGCGGGAAAAGGGCGGGAAACAGCTGAGCACCCAAGGACGCGTGAACGCATCCTCAGCACATCGCGAGGCACAGCGAGGACGCATAAACGCGTCCTCAGCACTGAACGTGTTAAGTTGTTCATTATTTATTAACCTTTTTTTTTCTTGTTCTATGGTTCAAGTATATTACTTATAAAAGGACAATCATTATAAGACTTCATTTTTTATAAAGACATATATTTATTTCAAATATTTTTTTTTACAATACCAGACAATGGTGTATATTGGACTAATGCATTATAAATACAAAGACAATATGCCGTTGTATCCTTTGGTATATCAGTTGTTGTTTGTATCTCGAAGCGAACATCCAATGATCCAGTCTTTAAAGTCTCAACTTGTTTTGAACAATTAATCAGTATTAAAGGTGCCTTCTCTTGAAAAGTCAGTTTATCCAAACAAGTCTCATCATCACCACCTATGTAATATGATGATTACAATTTTGAATACATATCATACAACATTGATTTAATTCCATTTAAATTATCATATAGATAGTACTTGCTGTTTAAGTACAGTTTTATATTATCTAAGTTACAATAATCAAAATGTCAAGCATTCTTATTTGCTTTGTCTTTATAATCAGTTTGAAACCCAATAATGACATATCTTGTCTTCTCCATCATGGATGAAGTTTTGACTGTCCAAGTTAGAAACTTTGTAATCGGTAATGATGAGTACTCATGTAATTTCCATCTTCTGAATGGTATAGATATAGGCTGATCTCTTTCAGTCAAACGTAAAAGAGATAATTTCTCCTCATCATCAACTCGAACATAAGGCATTTTTCACACAAGTTTGTTAAGTTAAATTTTAAAGTTAAATATATTTGTAGCTGGTTGAAGCACAACACTTTTATCATTAGATGAACTTAACAGGACCAGTTCTTGTTTTAAATTCAGTAAAATATGATTATAATCTTCGGAAAACCGAGTAGTAATTTAAGTGGAACACAAAACGAAAATGATTTTCTATCATTCATCACACCCATGGTTTCGTTTTGTCAACATGCTTTCTGCATCCAGTATTTGTCTCCTGGTCTAGAGGTAAGTAAATTCTTTATTGTAGTAGAAATACCTACGTTTTTTACTCTATCAATTTTAGTTCCACACAGTTTGTATTTGATTTCATCGAACAGGAATGCCATAGCATTACTAACTAACTGAGTTGCGGTGTCATCAGTTTGGGGTGTACCTGTCTTGACTAGTTTGCCTTCCCTAAGCAAATAACTTTTACTAGGTAATGTGTAAATATCTTGCTGAAAAACAGGTATCCGTATCTCATAACAGGTACGATAAGAACTAACACGTCTGTTCAACTTGTGCGTCGGTTTTATAATGTCAGTATAATCATGAGCGTCGATAACTTTGGACGTCAAAATGTTAGTAGCAGTAAAAAAAGTCTTAGAGGACCTAAAGGAATTGGGTTTTAATTAACTAAAGAAGGTGATTATGACATTCGTCGCAAAAGGTTGCGTAATGTAATGGAAAATAAAGATGATGGAGAAGCTGTATATTTAAAACGACATAAATCGTCATTTAATAAATGTTTAAAATTAAATTATGATAAAAAGTATGATGCTAAGGGATCAACAGTTTGTCATGTAGGTGATCCGACTAATTCGACCGATGCTGTGAACTATTTGTTTATCAAAGACCGCTGTGTGACATTTGATAATACAGAAATTAATGCTAAAAATCCTACAATTAGCAATGTGTTAGATCCGAAAAAAGCTCGAGACGCTGCAAATAAATTGTATGTAGACATAATGTGTTCACCCATGTGTTTATCTTGTGAGCATTAGTATCTCGGAGAATCATAGCGTAGCTATCGAGATCTTCTTCACTGTACACATACGGGTTAGGTATATTCATAAAAAAAGTTCGTATAAACCACATGTACCCTCATATCGTTTACCATTTATTATGAAATCATCTATAACAATTTCTAATGGCTTATCATCAATCATCCATTGATCGCTTTTACTCTTATACGATAGTTATGATCTACTTCTTTACCACCTTTAAATAATTTTAGAAATATTCTAGTGTTAGTCTTCCCTTAAACTCACGTAGTACGTATTCCCTCGCTAAATGTTTTCCTTGAGGTGTTTTCAACAGGTGAAATGTACGTTTCTTCAACCATCATGTCTTTTTCCTCATGTTGTGGACTTGAATCAGGTTCCATTATGTCATCATCAGTATTTTTACCATCTTGTTGATCCATGTTAAAACTGGTTACAGCGAAGCGTTTTGAGGTCAGAAGCGTATCTTCTGTATTTTCCTCATTCAGACGTTGTTTTATTTTCACTCCTTGTGGAAGTGCACGTATGCAATTTTTAACGGGCGGTTCAAAATCCTATAACTGACCCTTTCTTTTAATTTTATTGATTCCTCGTTCTGTTGTTTCTTCTTCAACTTGTTGTAACTTTTCTCCTTCCTCCGCCATCTTTTTAAGCGGCTCAGTAATGAGTTTTAGCTGTTTTTGCCACATCTCTTCACCATCCAACATTTCTCTTTTCTTAGATCTACGTTTTTGCTTAATATTTTTTCATATTTGAGTAATTTCCTTTATGACCTCCTCTTTACTTTTATCGGCTAAAACCTCTCAATGGAAAATGTGGAAGAGGAGGACATAGTGTCCAACTCGGATGATGAGTACAATATGAATGATTGAAAGAAAAAATATGGAACGTTAAATTACCCCCACTACCACATTTGTAATCTTACAAAAATATCAAATCCTCTGCGATACCTTAATTATATCACTATCTTTGTCTATTACAACAAACCTATTTTTCGTCACATCCCAAATCTTTGAACACATGGGCTTGAACTAACTAAAACTCATATCAGGACTAACATGGTCTTGATAAATTGCGATCATCTTCTTTAAATATAACTAGATGATTCGCATTGTCTCTAACTAACTGTTTGAGTATGAAACTGTAAGTTTCACTTACGTAAAAAGTATCAATATAGTTATGACGTCCCATCGAAAAATAATTTTTAATATTATTCTGTTTGTCACAAGCGATAACATGAAATATCATCACAGAATTTACCTCAATCTCGCTTGGATGAGGTATTTTATCGTTGTCTGAATAAGGATGCTATCCTATTCCATCTAGATTTGACAGTACGCACTCTAGGAATGTATACTTCTTTTGATACAGTGATATTGAAAAAATGTACATATTGTTAAAAAAGAAACCCTCAGGTGAGAATAATAAGTTTTAAAGTAAATTGGTTTTCCCACAATTTGATGGGCCCACTAATAAACATCTAAATGTGTTTGGTAATATATGTCCGTGTCTTTTCATACTCTTCTCTTTCTTCTTGTCCACTAACCTGTCTAAATTGACGATTTGCAGTGTTACAGACTGCTTAAGAAACATCATTACTATCGTAAATCCTTTTTATCAATCCAGGAGTCATGTGATTTATCAAAACCCAGCTAACGTCCTAATAATCTAACGCATTTTATCTTTATAATTTTTTCAATCAAGTAAGTATCACCAAGGCATGTTTTACTTAACTCTTCTTGATAAAACCCACCTTTTATTACATCACCTTTGTCGTCTTTTAGTATGTACGTAACTGGTCTAGTTGGATGTAAATTCTATACTGTGTAAATCTCATTACTCCATCTAGGCTAATAACCTTTATTGAATTGTTTTGTTAATCTACTTATTCTAACTCGATCACCAGTATCAAATTTGGAATGACTATGGTATTTCTTTCAATTTTTTAACTATTTGTAGTAATATTTCTTGTTCATTTCCAATATTAACCTGAACAGGCTTAATACCAATTGTTCGATGAATGGTATTATTATAAGTTTATAATAATTTTGGCAGTAAATCTAACCACTTGAAATTACCCTGCTGACTAAAGTGTCTCCACATATTACATTTCAAAGTACGATTGAATCTTTCAACAATAAAAGATTTTTTATCAGAAAAATTAAAATAATGATTGATATTATATTTATTTAACAAGAACTTAACGTTAGAATTAAACCATTTTGTACCTTGATCTGTATGAAAGTTTTTCATAGAATGTTTTTCAATATAGGTTCAAGTGCGATTACTATATCATTAGCACTTTTTGACTTTATTAGCACTGCTAAAGCAAATTTACTAAAAAAATTAATAACAGTCATAATATATTTAAAACCTTTGTTAGATTTTGAAAAAGGAATCGTTTTGACTAAATCTGCTTGATATAAGTCATTGATTCCTTTAAGTTCTACATAAAGTGTAGGATAGAATCGTCTTGCTTGTCTATGTATTTCCTGTGCAATACCTGCTCGTCTATTGTTCATTGTTACCAGGTGAATAGGTGGTAGCAAAATGAAAAATATTTAAGATACAAACATATAAATTTACATTTTAACGAGTTAACAAAAAGGTAATGCTTTTATATGTTCTTCTTTCAGTTTATCCTCCGGACTCCAATCTTCTAGAATGACACTGCATGTAATACAATTGACCGCATCTCCAGCACCAGTATAGTAGAAGCCAGTATCTACCAAATCTTGACTGTTAGGATACATCTTAGGCCATCTGAAGAATGTTTCCAACATAATGTCCTCAGTGTTCTTAACAGATTTTTTATATTTACTAAAGTTACAAAAGTCTCCCTACATAATTTTAGACATTGAACAGTCAGGATTTTCTAGCTTATGTAAAAAAATTACATGTCTTCTAGTTAACTTAACATCACCAGATTGCCAACCACAACATACTTTGTTATCAAAACGTTTAGTATAATAGAAGCCAGATTTTATCAAGTCTTTCTTTGTACAAATAAAAATAGAACAACAAACATCTTCTTTAATATTACTATTACCACTGCTATTACTACTATTAGCACAATAACAAGTAGGACTCATATCTATACCGGCTATTCGATTTGATGGTCAAGACTGTAGTGATTAGTTTAATATAGACTGTGATAGAGGCTGTGGTGGGGGTGTACGAAAATAACAATTCTTTGTTTCCGGATTAAGTCCATCATAATCATCATCTTGAAAAGATTCAAGCCTAAAATGGAAATGATCTGTACATCTTAAATTGCTCAATATTTCCGGATCATTTCTTAAAATGTTGGGAAGTCTGTCGAATATCAATTCTAAATCTTCAGTATGATTAATCATAAAACCTTTCTGTAAATATTTTATCAATTCAGGTTGTAAATTTTTATATCCTCATCGATAGCATTCTCCAATAGCGAGATTTACAGTTTTTAGCCTATCCTCAACTAATTTCTCAAGTTTAATCCATTGAAGTAGTAAATGAACATTAATATATCCACAGTTTGGATCATGATTGAAGATACATTTTTTCATCACACTAGTCTGAGTTTGATTTCTGATAATACTTAAACTAGGACATCCTAAATCCTCTAAATTAATTACGTTAACTTAAACTCTGACAAAAGGTCAATTACAAATTGTTTCTTCTCATATCCTTTAACATACACATTACCGGATATATTACAACCTTTAACCACATATTTTAGGTGATTATATTCTCTAAACCCAGAACCCCAATAGAGTCAATGGGAGTACTTCTCTAACCACACAACTTTCTTCTGAAAATTTTCTGGTAACTTGTTAAAGTGACAAGGTGGTTGAAACAGTTGTAATTCATAGACTTGCCTATCGGTGGATATGACAGCCAACTCCTTTACAATAAACTTGTTGTCTTGGTTTTTAAATCCTTGAAAATCCAAAGTGAACTCCATATTCGAATATCTATACAGAAACAGATTTAAAATTAGAATACTGATAATTTAATCTTTTTTTTAAATTCTTCGTCAATTGCTAAAAAGCATTTCTTAAATTCAGTCCAACCATCAATATCTAAATGAATAAATTGAGTACCTAATGTGTTCTCAAAAACTAATTTTACTTTTGTTTGCCAATCAGAAACTGTAAGCTTTAAATTGTGTGTAAGTATAAAAGTTTTACTATATTTATAATCCATAGTTACCTTTATAAGGCTGCGTTCTTACTGATAACCTTGAGAATAAGATCAATAATAATCATGATGATGCACTGCTCCTTCTATTTATAGTCGTCATTAGTGACGTAAATCGATGATTTGCCAGTTCATAGGTTATAATGATGTAATCTGGGCGAAGGTTACTTTATAGACTTATATTCTGAAAATATTATTTTTATATTCCTGAACATGGATAAAAAATAAACCAGGTCACAAATTATACTCTAATTATTATTTATTAAAATTTTTATCAGTAAATGTTGACTTATATACACTACAAGCACTCAATGTGCTGTCTGATTTTTCAGTTTTCATATTAAAAAGTTTCAATTTTTTATTACCATGAAACATATCAGTAAGCCGTCTAGTATCAGATCTTCGATCCTTTTCAGGTAAATTATAACTTTTGCAGTATCAGAATATTGAAATTTTTCATTGTTTCAAAAGTTGCAGTCTGTATTCGAGGTTAAGGAATAATTTATCACTATAGGATTTCACATACGTATCCTCCCATGAAATAAATGGTATAAATTCTTCTTTAATAACACTTTCCTTCTTACAATATAAAAACTAAAAATATTCGCACTCAATACAACTGACGGTCTCCACAGGAAGACCGAATAACCACTCTAATTTAAGATTGAATGGAAGCTTACTTGTGTAATCTGGCAGTAACATAATGGTACTAAGACATAATGCTCATCTTCTGAGGTAATCGCATCATCATTTTTTATGACGTGATCTTTAGCGTTACTATTGAATCTAGAATTAAACTCGTTATTTATCACTGGCAAGCACCTTATTAATTTCAACCATTGGTCAGAATCCAGTTTTACCACTTCGCGTTGACTTTGTATCATAACATATGTCTTATCAGAACTGTATGTGACTAAAACACGTAATCTTTTTCGTATTACTGTAAATAATCAATAGTAGACTTGACCTCTACTATTGATTATACCAATATTAGAGGTCAAGTCTACTATTGGTGATAATCACATGCGGTGATACATTTGTAAACAATAACAGTACAAAGTCCAAAGTTGTGCTTCAACCACTATTTCTATACTACTCTCTTCTCAATCTTCAGCGTTGGTTAACAGGCAACAATCTAATGTTGATCTTATTTAAAAGTTGTATGCGCAGTTCTTGATAAAAATAAACGCCCTCGAGAAATAAATCTCAATGCATTTGGAATTAAGAAATACTCGACAGTGAACTTCCTGTGATTAATCATTGATAGTGGGCTCTATTGGTCCATTCAAATATTAAACCTCTGTAGTAAACTTAATAAGTCAATTTACGCTCTGAGAAATTAAATGTTTTGATGGAGGCTGATGATTTTACATCAATATATCATGGGTGTTTTCCTCAGTTGTGTTCTGTAGAGTCGACTTATGGGGTGCATCATCCTACTTGTACATAAACAAAAAAGGGCAGTTCAGGTAATCAAGGGATTAGCACCCTGAGTAGTTGAATGAGGGTTTACATATTTCAGGCTACTTTCTCCGTGTACAATCAGGGTGATATTGTCTGTTTCTGATTGTTCTCAGGGCATTCAAATGGTTGGTTTCGTGCATCATTTCTCTGCTAGAAATAGGGACGATGTATGGCTTACTGGACTTCGTCTGGCTCTCTGTAAACATAATTTGACTTATTGTAAACCGTGTTTGTTTAACAGGTTATCAGGTGTCAAGGCTACTATAGGCTAAGTCAAACTAAGAAGAGGCAGCGGAGGGTCTAATGACCTGATCATCGTCCCTCCCCCTGTCGTAAACAAATAAGTCAAGGCTGCATGCACAGGAAAGTTCACATTTTAACCATTATTACTTGACATTGTAGTAAAAAAATATTGTTATCAAGGGTTTTCAATCGATTTTTTAATACACGTCAGTTTTTTACCAAACTTGATTGGACAATTTTTAAAGGTGTCTGCAAACTTTTAAAATGTCTGCAAAAGTATTAGACAAATAGGTTTGGATCTTAAATACTTGAAATTAATTGTCCTATTAATTTTGGACATAAACAGACTCGTATTACAACATTGATTAGAATTTATTAATAACAATAATTTTTAGTTACAATGTCAATTACTAAATTTTTAATTTAAAACTAGTATGCGCATATGCAGCCTTAACTAATTTGATTACGACATTGAGATGGACGACTGTTTGGTCATTAGCCCCTCGGCTGGCTCTTCTTAGCTTGACTTATATAGAAGATGTTCAGAAACAGGTTAAAAGCATTCATGGTGGAAGAGGTATTTTACTCTGTCAAAGATATCTTCTGTAAATAGTAGTAATAACCTAACCTAACATAACCTAACCATGTGCATAGAAAATAATCGATTATTTTACTTGATTGCATTTTTACATGTGATTTTTATTTTCATATCCTGTATTTTATTCACGATTGGCAACAATTCCTATGTGACTCGTAGGTAGTGTGAACATAAACAAATATACACGCACGGTGCAAACATAAATCTCCCACGTACTTCGCCTGAGAGCCATTCAGGAGAAGCCATGTGAAAGAGAATAAGTGTCCCTAAGGGAAATGTTGGTAACAAACGGGCAAGTAAAGTGGGCCGGAGGGTACTTCGTCCTTAGCTTTATATACATGGTGAACCACAATATGACCTCGTGTGGCTGTCCGTAAAAAAGGTTTTATTACTGCTTTTATCAGCCATTTTGTTACCAACACTTATTTGGTAATTTCGTATTTTACCATAATTACCATAACTGTAAGAACTTACCAACTGTGTGATTCAAATGTTATAACAGTGTTATTGGATTTATTTTATTTGCCCAGATTTTTAATTCGTATATACACAGACTCACAGTAAATTCCTATTATTAATGAAGTTTTACTTGTTAAACATAAAATCAGAAGTTCGTTATACTTTAATTAAAATTGTTTTATATATATATATATATATATATATATATGTAGTAGAAAAGTTGCAATTCATAGGGCTGTTATGTATAGTAAAGTTATAATATAAAATAACAATTGAGCTCCCTTAAACATTTTATTAAATCAACACCAACCGGTTTCGGCAGTTATAGGTGTTTACTTTTCAAAACTGTTGCAAAACAAATAAAATGAAATAAACAATTATCATAAAGAAAACATATGTTAAATTGGTAAATAACTTACAATTTATGGAGTATGGGAATAACGATTTATTTTGTTGTGTAGTAAATATTTACCAGATAAAGATGACAGTTTTAAGTATAAAATTTAAAAAGTGCATTATTTTTGTTATTTAAGTCATTCTTAAAAATAAATTTGGTTACAGATAAATTTCAAGATCAAATAAAAGATTGCAAAGTTTACCTTAAAAATGTAACTATTATTAATGTTTGCACCAAGTACAAATATATTTTGAATTTGAGCACAAATTTAGTTGTATTATTTAAAATAAGTATAGTAAATAAAAATTATTACTACGTTTATTTCATACAAACTGTATACTCGACTAAGCTGTAATTTTCTATTAAAAAATGAATACGTTGATTTATCAATTCAAAGAATTATTTTTAATTTGTTTTTTCTAAGTACAATCACAACGTAATTATTTGATTAGTCGGTAGCCAGGTTGGTTTTAGCCTAGCTAACGGTTCTCAGTTCGATACCAACTAGAGACGTAAAGATTTTTGAAAGGGATCAGCTGATAACTACTTTTGTTCATTTGTCATTGTGCTATTAATTAATGGGCAGCCTTAGTAACGATGACTAGAATCGCTCATCTACCATCTACACTCATCAAACTAATTCATTATCATTTTCACCCATATCATGACGATCTGCCTCTTAAGAATAAATAAATAAGGATGTGCATTTAGTGAATATAATATAATGATTAAATTTGATAGTTCGTAATTATTAAAATAATATTGAGATATTTAACATATTGAATAACTATAATAATTAATGATACTACAAATAAAGCCTGAGGACAAGGTAGCCATTTCTAGGAAATATAGTGTAATATTAAGTGAAATAAAAAATAATCTAGTTATATAATTGTAAATATTATGTAATATACCTTCATGATTATAAAATGTTTGTTTGAAAAATCCTTGTCTGCAGAGCATCGTAACTACCGGACTTTCGGGCGAGTTGCTAGGAGACGGATATCAATACGGTATCATGTGAAAGGGTACGACACAATGACCCCACTATGAGACTTAGCTTTGACTCGGTAAAATATACAGTCATTTCAATATGTTATGAATATCAAAGAATAAATAGTTCTTGCTTGGTTGTCTTTGGTTAGGTAGTACAGTTTTCCAAGACCTGACTACACGACTGTACTTCTTAAAGTGGAATATACACTACGTTCAACTACATAACGATCCGAAATAGACGAGGAAAATATCCAGAGTAAAAATCTGCATTTATAGGTATGCATCTGAGTGGTGATATATTTTTGTGCCGCCATTAAACTAAACCAACAACTACCAAGTCAATATTGTGGTGTTCCCGAGTATAGTAATACTCTAAAATAAACTATATGACCTCAAAAAATAAATAAATAAATAAATTATATGAACTGAGAGAAATACATATGATAATATTTGTGTTAAATGATACATTTGATTCCCAAGAATGATTAATGATGGGGACCTGTCCATACGAAAGAATTTTCTCTTAACAGATACTCAGATATTTGTTGAGTGGCTATTTGAGTCCCACGTCCTGAAACGTGGCATTTATGAATAGAAATATTATTCCATGGTTAAAATAAATATGTAAATACGTAAATATTTACTTACATGCATCCACAATTAAATTGTAAAACTCTATGCTAATCGATGATAACATTAGCCATATGATGTAAATAGTCACAGTATATAAATGTTCAGGAAATTAATTTATCTAAACTTTTATTAAATGTCTTAAATGATTTATAATATATTGTAAAAATTATTTTACCCTAAAAAATGAATATATATATATATATATATATATATATATATATATATATATATATATACAGTATATATTTATTTATTTACTTATGTCATGAACAGTTAGTTTTCCTTACATGATGATCGTAAACATGTATATTATTGATTTGTCAACCCTTAATAACAATTACTTAAAATAAAAGTTGTCAAATATGTCAGTCAGTAATATCTATGACAGGTAATTCCTCTTCAGTCACTAACTTCTCTAAACGATCTCAATATCTCACCACCTTATCATATCTATGTACATATAGAAATTTTCTTACACACAGGAAACATCTTTTACGGACTAAAACTTTTTAATAAATCTAAAACTGCGCCTTAATTTCATTTTCAACTCGTCGTGTTTAAAAACGTAATTAGTTCTCTATATTATTCCCTATTTACATCTCATTTATTTATAATCCATATAATTGGTGGCAAAGAATATATTCTCATGTTTCTTAATTTCTATAATTTAACCTCCTTTTCAGTCATCAATACAAAGTATAGCACAAATATAAATTTATTTCTATAAAATAATATAACTTCATTCCATTTTTTTCTTGAACGTTTGTCGTAAATACAATAGAAACGGGCATTAAACTCTTTTGCTAAATTCTTATGCTGGTAAAAAAATAAATAATTTTAAAAGTTATACAAATATAAATTAAATGTTGTAGCCTTGAATATTGGGTTTTATGGGAAATTGCAACAGTTTTATTGTTTAAGCTGTGATTTTCAACTTGTTCAATAGTATTTAGGGATTGATTCGATATGAAGGGTACAGTTCACTTCAGAGGGGCTGAGCCACAAAATACAAATTGCATTATATACATCATATTATTGCTTTGTTTGGATATAAACTATGTTTGGACAATTCAGGTTAAAACTGAGCCAAGTCCAGTTTGAAAAGAAAACGAGATACTAGAAAAATCCACTGGTTCTAGAAAAATCTATGCATTGTACCACAGCAATATACCTGCGCTCTAATTCAAATGGTACTATTCCACACACACAAATTAAATAATATTATTATTATACTTTAAAGTAGATACAATACAAATAGTAGACTGACAAGATCATTAAGCACAGGTGAAAACATTGAGAACTGTTAACTGAAAATAATTTTATTTTTAAGTAAATTAAAATAATGATAAATAATTATATACATACTTATCCATTGCAAATATAAAATCACTGCTGTGGTCATATTCTTATTGGAATGGAGTTTGACTAATGGAATAGTTCACAGATATTCATAGAGATAACATATAAGTTAGTATGGTGAACCTACAGTATATGGTCGATTCTTTACTAATAATCATTTCCCATACCTCAATGTTGGTCTTTTTAAAAACTATTATGTAACTTATTGGTGTACATGAGAAATAAACATTTAAAGAAAAGAAAATTTTCATATAAAACTAAACTCAGCTCCTGCAGGTCAACGGAAATATATCGTCGATTTAACTCACTATCTTGACTCGCCACGTGACTCTCGAATCGTCGCTCTTCTCTTTTAATCTCGTGTAATCCCTGTAATTGTTCTTCCGTTAAATTGGGGATGCTCCACAGGAATGGAAACTTAACAAAAATCCAAATTTACCTTTAAACATTTTTAAATTCTAAGAATTAAATATTTAAGGAATACTTCATTTTCTTTGACTAATTAAGTACTTTATTTTCTCTAGAAATTTGAGTTTTAAAACATATTTCGAGAAAAATCGAAATATGCTTTTACGATTGATTTATCTATTAAAAAATAAATTATTACAGTGGGAGTAATATTATGTTTGTAAAAGCTCATTATAAAAATAAGGTGAAATATAAATAACAGTAAGAGTTTTGTATTACAATAAAACGATACAACGATAAACGATGTTACATTAGCCATTCAGGGTTGTGTTATTGGCACTATTCCAACCCAATCCATTGTATGGGGGATGTCAAACTACCTTCTTTAACTTGGTTATATGTTCAATATAGTCCCTGCTGGACCCGGGATGTGCTGGGTTTCTTGGCACCACACCAAGTAGTATTACACTCTATTTTATACTTACATTTCAGTGTGTCAGAGGAAGCAATATGGAAATTATTGTAATCAACTTTTTAGTATCTATCCTATAGTCAGCTTGTATAAAAAAGCAATTGTGTTCTCCACCCCGTTGTTAACTTAGACAAGAAATATTTACAATTTTTACATCAATTCAAGGGGTTATAATCCTTACATCTATCCATATATGATGTACAGTAATTTACAATTACTTTATAATTTAGTATTTTGTGTAATATTGTACATTTTATTAATATTTAATTGTTAAATTGATCTTCCCACAATTTCATTTGTGCTTCAATGCGATTACAATTACTCCACATTTCAGTTCTTTCTCTATCAAATAAAAATCCCTCTAAATAGCTTTGTGAAAACCATAATTACTGAAAAATCAGTTCCATGAATAAATTGGGTTTTTATTTTAACCCTTGAGATAAACAAATTGAACTTTTCAAATTTATGATGTTTTCATTTAGGTATGCTGTACACATGCTGTACTATGGGTGGCATAACTCCAATACTAATATCTCAATTTATGTTTATAGAACCTGTTTTGCCTAAAAACGCCTTAATTTGTCAAACTATATGTTAAGCGAGTAAAGTAACTGTACGAATAAATTTTGTTAACCATTCATTATCTTGGAAAGTTCTGTTTAGAAGAAGTGTGCAAAGTTCAAACTCTCTGACAGGCTCAAGTAAATAGTTTAAACAATTTGTAAACATTACTTCAAAATTAAAATGGTTATTTTGCTATCTCTTAAAACTGACTTGATGCCCAGTTAAGGGTTTTGCCACATTTTGTACTTTAAACAAATAAACAAAACGAGGAAGACGTTTGTCAAAAGGGTTGTTTGTCCACATATATGAGCCTAATTACTATTAGCCTGTAAAGCATATTAGATATATTTCAAAGAGACGTAATGTGGAACAATTCACATTCAGAATGTCTGCCTTTGACAGGGGATAACCTAATCAATACCCATGTCGTACATAAGGTTTCGCTGTATGTCAATCGTGGGGTGGTAAACAATTTATAAAATCAATTGTATATTTAAATGAAGTTCTAAAACTTTTATATCCAAACTATAAAATACTCGTAAATTACATTCATTCACAAAACACTAAAACATGTTACCTTTGTTCCATAATCGTTTATTTCAAATACCATTAATTTTAGTTCATTTTTAAGTTCCAATAACTAATTACCATTTAGAGTTCAATATGGTCAATGTCTTATAGCATTGGATCTTTTTGTTCTATCCCAGTTTTTGTTCAAATATGGTAGTTCTTTCAGAGCAATAATGTTAGTTTTTCAAGGCCTGAATTTAAAAAAAATGTATTTGTAAGCTTTAGATTAGAATGAAAAATAATTAAATGTAAGCACTCTTACACAATATCAAATAAATAAGTTCAAAAGTTATGACTTTAATTGGAAAACATTTAAGAAACATGTTGTTTGGTCTGACCACTAACCAGGTGACCTAAGTGTATTTTACAATTCAGTTAGTCTGAAATTGTGGGTAAAATAACAACTGGAGAGAATCTTTTAATGAAACCGCGCCATGTTTCATCTGGCAATTACGGTGCAGTTACTGGATAACAGTTTTTATTTCTCCCAGAGTAACGTTTAATTAAAACTTATGACAATAATTAAAATAACGTTCAACGTTTGATAAATTAAATCAAGATGAACCGATATTTTCCCTTTACAGCTTTATACATTTAATATTTGTAATTATTATATTTTAGTTTTGTTCCCTTGATATCTAAAAATAATATAATTAAAAACGTGTTAATTGTAGATCAGTGTTTAACGCTTTAACTGCGAGGAGGCCAAACTACAAGTTCGAGTCCCCAACTGAACTGAAATATTGGCCGGTTCTTCACTAGATGAACTAAGTTTACTCACAAGCTTAGCTTATGAAAACTGAAAAATGAAAATTACATTATATAACGAAATAAATGAGTTTTTATTAGTATAACTCCACTTAAAATAGCACAATGTATACTATTATTTTTTTATTTTAAAAATATTATTATTTTTAATTTAAATCCAATTTATGTTAATACAAGTTTAAATAAGAATGATTCCCAGACAACCCGAACATAGTGGTTTCATAAAGGATATTCTAAACAGGCCGCAGGAAACAATGAAAAAGTCACACATCACCACAGTTGATATATATTTAGAAGATGTTTGATCTATATAAAGAGATGGCGTTATACCTTAGAGATAGATGTCACTTCTGAGATTTGGCAGAGTAAACGTACTAGGGAAAATGATTTAGGTACATTGGTAATGCTTACATGTATAGTAGAATATCTGTATTGACTATATTTTTACTTATTTAAATCATACATCCTTCCAGGATAAGCGAATTTCAATTTAAAATGAAGAAATGCTACCCAGTACAGTCTTAAAGATTATAAAAACTCACAATTTGAAAAGAGATGATCATAAATGATTATATAATATTCGAGAACGATAAAGATGAATATCCAGGATTACACACGTCTTGAAATAATCCAGAGTGATCCTTAAAAATGACCGATAGATTATTCCCCCTTTCTTTCTGATATTAAATCACACTGAAAAGTGATATGTAGTAGTAAAATATCCCAAATATATTTTAATAGTATCATTTAACTTTGATTTATTATTTGTTCTAAGTATTTGACAATATTTTTATTATGTTCTACAGTATAATAAGAGCATTTTTTAGTACATGTTTTTTTAACATTGCTTTAGAAATAAAAAAATTATGAAATTTATATTTCTTCTAAATTCGTGGCCAAAACTGTATATTATTTTATAAACTCATTGTATTACTAAAACACCAAATCAAACACGTCACATACACAAACGCCACAATAATATTATGTCACATACATAAACGTCACAATAGTATTATCTGTGTAGTCCCAGATTAATGTGGATAAGCCAGCCGCACACGTATTTCATCAAGGTGTCTGACTCAGTTCCCTAATGAAGAAAGTTTCGATTAGGAGGTGATTGAATGGCTTACGATTCAATGTTCAGTTCTGTTTACATCAGTGATATATACGAGTTTCAAATAACGAATACTATGGGACCTTAATGCAATGGATATTTCAGAAAGAACTTAAATTTACTGTACAAATATAGGTTAAGGGTTCTTTGGACGTGGAGTATAATATATAATCATATTTGTTGTAACTGAGGGAAAGGAAAGATCTCTTTCTTATTTCAGAGACCAGTATTTGGGTCATTAGTTTTCGTGGTTTTTATTAATGATCTCCTGTCAATGTTACTCCCGCTTGGTTCTTACCAGTGATACAACTTAATTCCAAGCTGAATTAGTGTTCCGATCATAGATATTTTAAAAAGATGTGTTATGTAAAGCCTTTAATTTGTAGTTCAAGATAATAATTGTAAAATTATTTATTTATTAAAACATAACATATATTTTTTATTCATAAACCGTACAGGTAAGAATTAGTATCATAGAAAAATCGGTATGATAAATTAAAATATATTTCGTTTGATTTTATTAGCTAATCAAACTATCACTCATCGAACTAACGATCTATTCGTAACACACTATCGATTATTATTACCATATTTCCTATTTTTCTCAGGGTATTGCTTTCTTTTCTCGTTATATTTTAGTGAATGGATTGTTCAAATCATTCCTTTTTACTATATTTAATTCTTCCAAAGTCTTAAAATAAAATAAGCATTGAATTTTAAGGACGAAATTCTAAAAGTCGGTTTACCTATGTACCTTAGCCATTGAAAAAAGATTTGAGGGACATATTTTAGTGTTGTACGTTATAATAATTTTAAAACTAGTGTTGTTATTATATGTTTTGCTCGATAAGTCCTAAATAAATTATAATAAAAATATTACGAAGAAATATTTGGATTGTCTGTTGTTTACAGTGTCAGAGAAAACTTCCTGCCGTGCTACTTATATCATACAAATTTTAAGGTTTGTTTATATCTTTACAAACACTAATTTATTTCTTTTAGATAATTTATTTCCATTGGCCTTCAAGATATATTTTTACTTTATAACAATAGTCTGTCTCCAATTAAGTTAACATTAATTAATGTAAGGAAGTTATAGACAAGCTTGTATCCTTCTCCTTGAGTAAACATGACGCTGGTACTCCACCAGGTTAATTGGAAGAAGAGACTTGTTAGTCCCAACTTCGCCAGATTAAATAAAGTCGTTTTCCATTTCATTCCACAAAAAAAAAAAAAAAAAAAAAAAAAAAAACAGCGGGTCGTACTTTAAGTAACATTGATATATTGGCTGATGTGTTGACTAAAATGAAGGAATGGTTATTTTATGAACTCTACTATGCATAGCAGTTAGTATTATATTTTCTCATAGCATGTAAAATTTCTTTGTTGAACACTGACTTAAGGATCACTATAGTTTATAAAATAACTGAAATGTTAAGACTTCATTATTTGAATAAAACCCGTTTTATTTAAGAAGATTTAGCATTGTTCTCTCTATCCCTCAACATATTCTTATAATGAATCCAAAATTAAGCGCATTTCATAAGTACCAAGTGTAGTAGATAATAAATGAGAAGAGGAGTGTGCCTGGATAAATTGAAATATATTTCTAATTTTTGCATTGAAAACTGGCATTGAACTGGCATTGAAAAATAAGACTGTATTCAATGCAGACAGACTTTAATAATAAGATTTTAATACATTTGATACATTCTGACCTCAATTTTCTAAATACGCGAATATTTTATGGAGTGTCAACTCAGAAGATTTAAGACATTTTATTTTTATCTTAAACTAAGTTTAATTTCAAGTTTCCGTGACTTCTTCAATTTTCGTAATAAAAAAGGCAAGTTTTTTCATGAATATCAGTCAAGCTTTGCCCTGCAGGCTATCTCTCTTTCGTTATTAGCTTTATCTCGTTCATTTTTCATAACCATTTACCTATAACCAAAACTCATAACCAATTTCATGTAATAAGATTATAACAGAGCCATATGAATGTGTCACGTTCTTTTGTTGTAAAATTTTTCTTTGAAAGTTTATCAAAAATAAAACATTGTAATTATTTGAAATATAAAACTTTAATTTGTAATTTATTTTGTTTTCAATAATTTATCATGTTTTATAAATCAACAGTATGGAACATCATATTACGAAAACAAATTTTAAAGTGGTACCTTTAAACAATGCACAGCAATAGGCTCATGCAACGTTAAATCTAGATCTCTTTCACATTTATTTCAACTATGAGACGTGAACTTAATTTACATTTTATATAGTGTTAAAACTTAATTTAAATTTGAGAAAACAAAACAAACGCCTTATATTTAGTGTGTTATTTTATACCTGAGATAACATAACACACTTAAGAATTCTACATCAGAAAAGCCATCTTAAGTTGTAAGTGTGGCTGGGATATTATTAAAAAACTTAATAATATTTAATATTAAAAAATGATAAAATGAAATGTTAAAAATAAAAAAAATCAAGAATTACTGAAAACAAATTTAAGATTCAAAACACGGCAGTAAAATAACTTCTCGCTCAGGTATACAGTAAGTACATTGTTCCACTCTCCAAGCACAAAAGCTTTTAAGATTGTCTCAATGAATCTCGTCTTCTGTCAACATTGTTTGTACAATAAACACGTCTATCTACTCTTTCTTCTCAGTCTAAGAACAAGCTTTAATATTCAAACTATCTTTATTGAGTAATTTAAATACATATATAAGCCATCTAGCTAATAGCTGAACACCTATTTGATCTGTGAAAGTATTTACAAAGACCAATACCTAAATTATATGAAATTTTCATTTTGAATGTGCAAAGTCTTTTAACTAGTTATTGCCTTCTCACCCTTCAATATACTAGGGCCGATCTTCGTGAAAGAATATAGTTAATTTTAACATTTACTTTTGATTTATTTGAAATTCCCGTTCCAAGGTTTGGTTAAGTCAAAAGATATTAATCGTTTAAAATTAATTGAGAGATAGCATAAATATGAGAGTTTAATTTTTAATTATATAGTTTGTTAAAGCACATATTTACCACGTAAACGTTGTAATATCTCTAAATCTTGTTACAGTTTAATGTAATCATATAATAAAGTGATGAGGATCATATAAAAATAGTCGACAAAAGGTTTTTTCAATCGTTTCGATACGTTTTGCGATTATTATTTTTGTGCGAGAAAAATATATATATTTTTTTAAGTATACAAACCGACGTAAAATAACTGTGAATTAATATTTATTTTTCTTTTATGTACTATACATTTAAAAGGAATGGGAATATTAAAAGGAGATGGTAAATAGAGTGAAAAAAGTATGTACACAAAATAAATATAAGAACCACATGAGTTACAGTGCATCCATCAAGAGGTTAATAATTGATGCATGCCCTCAGGTGTATTCAAGATTGCTTTGAATATATAATGAAACGAGATTGAACCTGTTACATTCAAAGTAAATAACGTTACCGACATTTATTAGGCACATGTTATGAATATCAACTATGTATACAATCTTACATCAGTTTTCATCGCAGATGATTTTAACTGTTTATCTTTTTATGTTGGAGTATAAGATAAGTAAGTTGGGACTGAGCTGGTCAGGAATGAGCTTATTTAAAGTAATTGTTGAAATAGTTAATCGTATTATTATTTAAACTAGCACAATTTCAAATTTATAAAACCCTACTCCCTACCAAATTAATTATTATAAAGTAACATCTAAAGTAAAACTAACAGGTTACAAAGTATAACTATATTAAAAACAAATATTACAATGGTGACGACCCAACTACCCTCCCACACCCGTACAGTGGTGAAGACAACCACCCATGTAAGTATGATGGTAACGATCCACCTACGCCCGCCCAGTGGTAAAGATCCAACCGTGCACATAGGGTGGTGAAACCCACCCACACCCGCAACATGGAAACTCGCCACCCGCACATTGCTGATTACCCATCCAAACACGTAGAGTGGTGATGACCCACCCATACACGTACAGTGGTGAAGAACCCACCTGAACCCGAATAGTGGAGACTCCACACCCGTGCAGTGGTGATGACCAACACATACACGTACAGTGGTAATACGTTACCCATATACGTACAGTGGTTCGGATTCTACGTAAATCTATAGGTCCCTTAATTGCCCTGGCTATTGGGCTATTAATAAATAACACTTTCTGAGGAACAGTCCAACTTAGTAACAACGACTACACTCGTTTATCTACACTCATTCGCCCCTCATATTTTTCGACTCGCAAGCAGTGGGAACCACATGACTCCATCACCTTTGAAGACGACAGTCTGACCCCTAGGGTGTATTTACGCTGGCACACCTGACTGTGTATGGTTCGTTGTCTCTACAAAATGCCACTTTCATATTGTTAGATGACAGTTCCCCCCTGGAGTGTATTTACCCTATAACACCTGTCTGTGGATGGTTCTTTGTCGATACAAGATGTAACTTTCATATTGTTAGACGTCAGTCTCCCCTGAGGTATATTTACGCTGTCACACCTGTCTGTGGATGGTTCCTCGTCTCTACAAGATGTAACTTTCTTATTGTTAGGCGATAGTCTCCCCCCTGGGGTGTATTTACCCTATAACACCTGTTTTTGGATGGTTCCTCGTCTGTACAAGATATAACTTTCATATTGTTAGACGTCAGTCTCCCCTGAGGTGTATTTATCCTAGAACACCTGTCCGTGGATGATTTCTCATCGGTACAAGATGTGACTTTCATATTGTTAAACGATAGTCTTACCTCTGGGGTGTATTTACGCTGGCATCTGTAGATGGTTCCTCGTATCTATATAACCGAAGATATTAATTCCGTATTGTTAGCTCTTAATAACATTATAAATTAAAAATGGAATTTTATGAAATTTCGTAATGCATAGTATCGATGTTAGATGCATCTTCAGTTCTCCTGTTTTGCGAGAATGGTCTATTCTTTGATATAATTGTATTAAATACAACTGTCTTACCAATATTGATTATATAATACTAAAGCAGATACTGAGACTTTTTCTCTTTTTAATAAAACTTCACAACCCAGTATAAAAGGCTGCAGGTTTGTGCTGAATGTATTCAGTAAGTGAGGTACCAACCGTTACTTCTGTTAGGATTCAAACTTAAAATGGAAATTGCACACCACAGTTGAGCGCCTTATCCAAGAGGCTGCCACGTCGGTTGGGTGCCATATGAAATGAGTATTGTGGAATGTATTATGAAAAAAGATGTAACGTTAACCTCAGTTACTGGTGTACACGAGAGTGCAAGTAAGAGTGGTGAAGTTAATTACTAAGTATATCACTGTGGATTTGGGGGAATAATGAAGGGATTGGCCCTATCATCGCAGGACACACTGGAGAAATGTCTGCTCGACGCACATATAGGGCTCTATTGGATGCAACCTCTGTGATTGAAAGGCTATTGAAAAGAACAATTTAAACCTTACAGTATATAAATATTTTTATGTCCCGATTCACACCCGCCTACCCAACCATACACATACAGTGGTATTGACTCACAAACCCACCCATACACGTACTGTGTGTGTGTGTGTGTGTGTGTGTGTGTGTGTGTGTGTGTGTGTGTGTGTGTGTGTGTGTGTGTGTGTGTGTGTGTGTGTGTGTGTGTGTGTGTGTGTGTGTGTGTGTGTGTGTGTGTGTGTGTGTGTGTGTGTGTGTGTGTGTGTGTGTGTGTGTGTGTGTGTGTGTGTGTGTGTGTGTGTGTGTGTGTGTGTGTGTGTGTGTGTGTGTGTGTGTGTGTGTGTGTGTGTGTGTGTGTGTGTGTGTGTGTGTGTGTGTGTGTGTGTGTGTGTGTGTGTGTGTGTGTGTGTGTGTGTGTGTGTGTGTGTGTGTGTGTGTGTGTGTGTGTGTGTGTGTGTGTGTGTGTGTGTGTGTGTGTGTGTGTGTGTGTGTGTGTGTGTGTGTGTGTGTGTGTGTGTGTGTGTGTGTGTGTGTGTGTGTGTGTGTGTGTGTGTGTGTGTGTGTGTGTGTGTGTGTGTGTGTGTGTGTGTGTGTGTGTGTGTGTTTTTTTGTGTTTGTGTTTGTGTTTGTGTTTGTGTTTGTGTTTGCGTTTGCGTTTGCGTTTGCGTTTGCGTTTGCGTTTGCGTTTGCGTTTGCGTTTGCGTTTGCGTTTGCGTTTGCGTTTGTGTTTGTGTTTGTGTGTGTGTGTGTGTGTGTGTGTGTGTGTGTGTGTGTGTGTGTGTGTGTGTGTGTGTGTGTGTGTGTGTGTGTGTGTGTGTGTGTGTGTGTGTGTGTGTGTGTGTGTGTGTGTGCGCGCGCGCGCTCGTGTGTGCGTATGTGTGTAGTCGAAAATTTCAAATTTTTTTAGAAAAGTACGTGTATGGTGGGCATGTGGGTTAATTCAGAGGTGGTGAACTTTTAGAGACATATTATGCCATATGAACACCCATTAATTCAACCGTTGAATTTAGTTTAAGACTTGGCTTGCAATACTATTACTTTATGTTTATTTATTTAAAGTCTGCAGAGGCTGTCGGCTATGTTGGTTTCAATACCTTAAGAACAATGATATTTGCAAATCCATCAATAACCTTCAACACAGTGGACTCTCCACAGACAATAGATAAATGTGTTTCATAAATCTACAATAGATAAATGCGTAGATATTATAAAACAGAAACCGAACAAACTATAGTGTTATTAAAGTAACAACTTTAAATCTACAAATAAAAGCCAACTAAAAATTAGCTATCAATGATATTCAATGGTCTTACAACTGTATATGTTTTAACATCAAGCAATTGAATATGTTTTTATTTTTTTTTTATTTTTTTATTTAATAAAGGAGAGGCACCTCTCCTTAACCTTACTCTGCCCGTTCCTCATGGACTATTGTCTGTGCGAGGAACTTATTCAGACAAAGTAAGGGGGCGAGCCAGTACAGTAAACGGTGAATATTACTGATAAATCTTTCAGTCTAGGCCGGATTCGAACCAGCGCTGTCTCTAACCCAAGCTGAAAGTCCTTACGCCTTAGACCGCTCGGCCACTGGCTCGCCATCTAGTTAGGTAATGTTTATTCATGATTTGTTATCATATATTTTATTCAGTAATTAAATGTGGGAAAATTGTTATACAAAGAACATATAATATTTCTAAACTTATAAAAAGAAACAAGCTCGCATTAATTAAATAATATTTTATAAATATTTATAGCAGTGGAGAAAAATGTAGTTCTCATTTTTTAATTTTTCAACTATTTGACTATTTATCAGAAGAGCTTTTTTAACGATAATTTTTATTTACAGGATTGTAATGTTGGCTCTGGGAGTTGTTTACTGTTAAAATTGATAACATTGAAAACTTAAAATTAAAACTTAGAAGTGTTGCCACTGTTTAAATATTTGTTACGATACTGAGTATCCTCGAGAGATTGTTTATCTGGTTCGAGAGGACCTGGAGGACAACCACTCCCTTCTCTAAAGGCAGGGTGGTACCGTATTGAAATACTTAAAACGACATGTATCACAAGATATTATGTGATTATGTATCACAAACGATGCCCTATACAAGATATTTCGGCTTGGGTAAATGCACAGCAAGGGGATGGCGAGAATTAGTGATTAACTGATGAATTGACGTTCTTTCCTATAGTTTGTTGTACATCAGCAATTCACCTTTATACTTCATGACCATTACTTATGTTGACCATGAACATGTATAAAACATTTTATACATCTTAGGGTATAAAATGTTTTAAAATACTAACCCTAATCGTATACCAAAATCCCTTTTAATGTAATGCTTATTAACTTTCATTTTACGCAGATAATAAACAGAATGAGTCACCCACAGAGTGAAAAATGTCATTAGTCTCAACCAATGACGTAAGAATGACATTGATGAAAAAACTATCTCTAGATTATTAAAACAAATTAAAACAGGTATAATTATAATATGTTTTATAAATAGTATAAACAAATAGAACCGAGTGTCAGGCTTGTCAATTACCTGAAAATCAGACCAACACTACGTGGTTTGGATCCCACGTAAAGTCGCTTAGTTGCCCTGGATATTGGGCTATTAGTAAATAGCACTTTCTGAGGAACAGTCTAACTTGTTAGTAACAATGACTACACTCGTTTATCTACACTCATCACACTCATTCACCCATATCTTGACGATTGGCGTCTTACTAATGAATATGTGGTGTTTAATAAAATATTTAATTAGATCAATTCAATTTAAGAAGCGTCTAAGCAATCAGGGTTCTGGCAGAATGTTTATAATAATTATGTTTATAGTAATTATATAAATAATTAAAGATTTGTTATTTAGACTGTTACAAATTTTCTTGTTAAAAACAATACGTATATATTCTTGTATAAATTATGCACATTTACTGTTCAAAATCTTCTGTAGAAAAAGAATGGTACATGTATATATTTTTGCGAAAACACTGTAAATTATTATTTTAAAACTGATTTTGGAATGCTTAGACTCGATAAATGAATGTTTTTTTACCAGTACGAGCCATATAATGAGAAGAGCCATCGAGGGAGACACATTGTTCTTCGCTCTGACGTTTTATGCAATTTAACTTTAGCTAATGATGGGTATATTATGCATTAAATATTGATAGAATAGCCAATTTAAAAATACAAATTGGGTTAGTAGTTTAATCAGTAAATGAGCTGTCTTCTTAAAATATGAGTACAATTTAAGTTTTTCAATAAAGTGTTTTAATGAATTACTTACTTTTAAATGTCTTTCAAAGGTCATATTTAAAGTCGCATGTTAGTAAAATTTGTTTTAGTTGACAATTCAAATATATTTAAAGGGATCATTACATCGGTTTATCCATTAATCATTACAAAAAGCACTAAAAAACTAATGTCATCAATAGATTTCAATTATTATCAACAGTATTGAAGAAAAGCGATACTATTTTAATACTTTCTGTTTTCTAAAAAAAATCATATATCTAAAAAAATAATAAACTACACAACGTGCTATAAAATTAGTACTTTGTAACTTAGGTAATTGAATTATTATTAATGGGACCTAACTGAATGCGTAATTTATTGTTATTCGTGTTCTTGAGGATGAAATATGGATACAGTTAAAAAAATTTAGAAAGACTTTACATTTAAAGTCCTCTGAACTTAGGTCGTACATCACTGGCCTCGCTTAGCAAGAGCAAATAAATGTGTACCAGCAATCATTATTACCATCTTGAATAATCCATCATTCTGTTGTTTACATTCTTCTCATGCTAGGATGAATACACACTGTTCTTCTGATCATGTTATGCTAGAAGAAACATTATCAACTAGTTGGATGTAGGTACTAATACATTATATTTTACTTAATTGGGTTTGTCCAGACAATTAAATACCATACTTAATGTAACAAATTTAAATATTAATATGTAACAATAACAATAATGTTAAGCCAAATACTAAATACCAATTTGGAAAGTAGACCTATTGTTGGCCCAGAAATGTGTATCCGATTTTGAAGGTTGTTTACTTAGAAACTAAGAGGCCTATAAAAAATCCTATCACACAGTGTTTTCCTCATTTAACTGTACGTTATGACATATGTATTTTTATATTTTCTTATAATTAATAATGATTTGTATCCTTGTTGGAACAAAAAAAGCACCGTAATTTAACTAGTTTTCATGTGCATAAATTTACACTTTTCTTACTCAAAAACCCGTTATTAAATCACTTTTATAAATTAATAAGTGGTTGGCAGATATGTGTTCTGTAAGTTTTATAATTTGAGAATTTTACCTTTTCAAGAAAAAGATTTTATATCGATTTCCTGAAAACACCATTTTCCTGGTATCTAGAGGTACCACTGTACGTGTTAGGGTGGGTCATCACCACTGAACGTGTTTGGGTGGTGGGTGGGCCATCAATACTGAACGTTTATAGGGTGGATGAGTGGTCTTTAATTATTTGGCCACGTTATAATTCTTATGAAATGTATAGTTACGATTTATTACTTTTATATTTTTGAGTAAATTCAGTGATTTTAAATCATTCATCTACAATTGTTCTAAATCTCTTTAAAATCACTCAATTTACTTACGCATATTAAAGTAATGTATTTTAAGTAAATATAAATTACTACAAATTATAATAAAATAAAAAATGCATATTTCATAACGTATAATTGAACTAGAAAACAATGGTAGATTGGATTTTTCATAGGCCTCAGTAAACAACCTTCAAAATCGGGTACAAATAATTTCTGCACCGATAGCATGTTTAGCTCAGCTTCTTTCTTTTAATAATAGTCTATAAAAATAATGGATTTAGTCCAAAGTTGGCTAAAAAATGCTTATATTTAATTATTTGAATTTATTTGTTTCCTTTTATTATTTACCATTCAATGTTAATTAGTATTATGTGTTTTTTGTAATGTAAAAACGTAATGTAAAAAGTGTATTTCCAATTTTATGGCTTAAATGTCATGATTGGAGAGAAATGTAACACAATGCATGTTAGTAAACTTCATAGTCCACAAAAGAGTTAGAACATGTGTTTATGGAACACGATAATTGTATTCACTTTATAATTACGTAATGGGAAACCCAATGGTTACAATCATCATATACCTGCAGCCAATATCACGTGATCAATCAACGGTAATTGCATATTTGCAATGAAGGAACAGATCACGAAGGTGTCAATAACACCATATAATGGGTAAAGGTAGAATTAAAACAAATATAAAAAGCAGATTCTTGTTTTGCACTCTTTTATAGATATTATATAAAAGGCAGTTATTTTAGTTTTTTGATTTTGTTGTTTTTTAGGTATCATCAGGCAGTGATTTAGAGGTTTCGTTCTTCATTTATGTTGATGTTTTCATTACAAATTAGTAGGTTAAATAAAATATGTAGGTGTTTTAACTATGAATTACTATATGTTTTATGATCTGTTAATACAAAACATAATGATTAGTTAGATTAGTTACATTCATAATTGAGTTACTTAGGTTGAGGATATTTTTAGGTTATGTTTGATTTATTATTATTGTGTTTAACATTATTAAATAAATTATATTGGTTATTTTAATACTTATTTCAGATTGATGTGTGATAACAAATAATTAATGCTTCGGTCTTCGCCCCATGAATGCCACCAAGAATGAATGACCCATAGGGTCATGGGCAAGTAAGCAGTGCAGAACGTGTAGTGTGACGTATGCTATCATGGTCACATGTCATTATCTCAGTAGACTCATACATTATCTAATGACATTGTCTCTTGCTTGCCGCCTGACCACTTGTTTGTCCTTGATTTGTCTAGTATACGAGGTCGTATATTAAGGTCGTAGAACTGTACACAACACATGGTACGTAAGTGTTGTAAAGTGCTCGGTGACATAGTTGAAGAGAGACAACTGTTTATTACAAGAGATTTACGTCTTTCTAAAACACCCACATCATACACTGGAGCTCGTGTCTTGTCAGGTTCGATTATAAAGCGTATGAAGAAAATTGGGAAACCCGAATCGGAGTCCACAAGTGAACTAGCGAAATTCACACCACTTAATAAATCTATACCGTTGATTGAAGAAGAGCAGGATGACATTGATGTCTGACGACGAAGAAGGGGTAGAAACGCAGAAAGACGAAGACAGTAGTTACAACAGCGACTACGGGACTTATGCCAAAAAGAACCTGGATTCTATCACGGACGAAGTGGTAGACGATTACTGAAGCCGCCAAGGACATAATTGAACATTACAAATTGTTATGCAGAAGAAAGATGAACAATTGGTCGGTCCTGTTGCTACTACCAGTTCTTCCGATGATCGCTATAGACCAATATACACACGCTTACCAGGATTACAAGAACATAAAAAACAGAACCATGGTGCCAAGTGATGTTCCGGATATTGAGTATATGGGGCAGGATATTTCATACTCATCAGTCAGATCATATCTATCTGCAGGATTCACTTTGATTCGGGGAGTTAAGAAGGTCTTGGTCCACGATAGCGTTCCCTGTGAATAGGAGAAGTAAGCTGAAGAAATCGTTGATGACCTAATCCGACGAATTGTTGCTCCCACCACCAACAAAGCGTACAGAACCACCAGTTTCAGTTTTGCCTCATTCTACCCTACTAAGCCCGAACCTCAGCTCTCACACATCCACATCATTCATGCCTGCACATGGAACCAATCCTTCTGTAGGTGCTCAGGGTCCAAGCAACTACCGAGAGGTCAGTACTGGAAACGCAGGACTCGCCGACTTGAGTCGCTTCAAATTGAAGACATCGAAGCAATTGTCAACTATTGCTTTCAATCAGGGTGATTACCGATGTTCGCTGAGGTCGGCAAAAAATGTTGGAGATTTAGCAATAGAATTGGAGACATACCAATGGACATCAAATCGAAACCAACGCAGGACTTGTGGTGCTATTCGGAGGTGAAAGGTTGTGTGAACATTGCGGCACAAATGGAAATGCGAGAAGTGCTGATGGCGGACCCAAATTATGAGGGAGAGTTGACCTACACAAAATAGTTAGTAACATTAAAATATCGGGGTTTGCCACTCCTGATAGGTTTTATAGTAGTAGATTTTTTTTAATAACAGTAGATTAAATGTTTTAAATCCAGATGGGTTTTATGTAGAATGCAATGGCTAGTTTTAAAGATAATATAACTGGTTTTAAAGTAATAGATTTATTATATTACCAATTAGATTTTGATTGTTTGTACGGATCTGAGAGAATAGTTTATTTCTATTCTAGATATTTAAATGAAACTGAATCAATTACGTCTTTACTAAGAATGCTTTTATTTCAATTTGAGAGCGTAACTGAAGTTAAAAGGTTTTTATTCTGTTTGTACCATTTTAGTAATAAGACCCTAGCAAACGGTAAAATTAATGCACTATTTATAAAAGGTCAACCTAATAGTGGCAAAAACTTCTTTTTTGATTCTTATTGCGAATTTTTCATAAACTATGGTAAAATGACTAATCCATCACGTCAAAATAATGTTGCTTGGATGGGAGCACAAAATAGAAGGGTAATAATTTGGAATGAGGTTAAATTGGATCCTGCATTTGAAGAGGATGTTCTTGATATAATGCAGGCAAAAACAAATATGTTAATACTAATTTTAAAGCTCCACAAACACTGGATAAGACACCTCTAATTGTCATGTCAAACAATGATGATTTCCCAAACCAAAAAAGATTTAATATAAGGTTTAATGTATGTGTGGAAAACTTATGATCTTTTAATTGAATATTGTAGTAAAATACCATTGCCAATAATCATAGGTTATCTAATGAACAACTAACTTTGATAAAGATCGCTAATGAAATGTTATATAATGGCTTGTAATATTGTGATAATGAGTTGCCATTGGACCGCGATCACATGACGCAGTATGTTTGAATTTAACTTCCAACACGATTGTTCGACAGTAAATAAATCACCATGGAGATTCAGAATGATAAAGTATAACATTAATGTGAATGTTGGAAATGTAGAACGGAAAATCCAGATCTATGAGTGACAAGGATGACATAACCTCTCAAGTCCATACCTTCAAAAACTGGAAAAAAAAACTTTAGAAAATATATCTAAACTAAATCACAAGAAAAAGTCATGTAAATAGAGAGAGTGGATTAAAGAATGGGGGTTAGTTGATCGAAATAAGATGTATCTTTCAATAGACTTTTTCTAGATATGTTTTCATATTTTATAAGATTTTGAATAATACCTTTAATTTGGTTCCCCGTTTGTTTTAATAGTTGTATTTTTGTTTCGTTATCTATTTTTCTGAGGTAATCTTCGTAACTTGTAATATGTTTCTCTATTATTTGACTTTGAACAATATCTATGACATGGTTTCTGCAGTTCGTGAAGTCCGACTTAGCCAATTCTTTTTTTTTATCTATATATTGCTTACATTCTGGATATGTTTTTCCGTCTGTTTCATTTTGATGTGTTAATTTTAAATTGTCCATTATTGTTGCGAGTTCTCTTTGGATATTTCCAATTTTATGGAAAGTTCTGATACCGAAACGGATGCAATATGCAGTGAACCTATTGATGCTTCTGATCTGTTGTAGGCTCGAATGGCCTTCTGCATTTCCTCCCCCAGTTGCAACAAAGTACTTAAGGATGCGGTTAATTGTTCTTGCAACGTTGCTGCTTGTGGACGAGAAGATGATGTGGAAGTGGTCCCCGTGGTCAAAGTTAAAAAAGGACGGGGCCCTCTTGTCTGGTTTCTTCCAACTGGTGTTTGTGATGTATTTGGTATGGAAGATGAAGGTGTAGTTCGCGGTGTTATTGGTAGTCTTCGTGTTGTTTGTGGTGTCATTGTTACGTCCATCTGTTCTATCTGTTCCTCTTCTACTCTCTTCCTCATATGTTTGTAAATGACTTCTGCTTCCTGTTGCCATGGTGGTTCTATCAGTACCCGTGTTTGAGTTATTTCCTCCTCCCGTGCTAGAAGCACTTGAATTACAACTGCTAGGCATTCTGTTATATATGTCCTCGTCCAGATTTTATTATATAAAGGTTATTGTGATAACCCAACAAGAGATAACCAACGGATATATATTAGAGAAATTATAACAACACAATCAGTTATGTCAATTCACGAATATTGTTTAGTACATAAAACATCTGTTTGTACATGTTATTGTGGATTTGAAGAAAACGCCGAGTGTCAACATCAAGATACGTTCAGGACCGTTTCGGAAAGAAGATACGTGAAAAGCTACAAGAAGAAGCTACGGCCGAGTGTGAATTCGATTACGAATACATCGAGGAACCACCCAAAGATGACAACCTTCAGATGGAGTAGACAAGGGACAAGGGAGACCTGGCCGAAGGTGTGGATGAAAGGGAGAGAGACACAAATCCCTCCAAAACGATACTGTCTCCAAATGATAAAGGTGAGTGGTCAGGAGCAAATATCACAAGAACAGATAGACATAATAAGAGACGGGATAAGCGCAATACACCAAACGACAAACGCACCAGAATCTATCAACAAATTAGACAGCCACCATAATAGCCCAGCCGACACACAACATACAGACGATGTACATATCCTGACAAACACAAGTTCACGGAAGACCAGATCAGAGATATTCAGCAAAACAATAACGACACTATCAGAGAACTACAGGCCGAACCATCTAACAATACAGACAGGGAACCAACAAGAGGACACGAGGACATATATAACAGAATGCCTAGCAGATGTAATTCAAGTGCTTCTAGCACGGGAGGAGGAAATAACTCAAACACGGATACTGATAGAACCACCATGGCAACAGGAAGCAGAAGTCATTTACGAACATATGAGGAAGAGAGTAGAAGAGGAACAGATAGAACAGATGGACGTAACAATGACACCACAAACAACACGAAGACTACCAATAACACCGCATCCCTAAGTACTTTGCTGCAACTGGGGTAGGTAATGCAGAAGGCCATTCGAGCCTACAACAGATCAGAAGCATCAATAGGTTCACTGCATATTGCATCCGTTTCGGTATCAGAACTTTCCATAAAATTGAAAGTATCCAAAGAGAACTCGCAACAATAATGGACAATTTAAAATTAACACATCAAAATGTAACTGATGGAAAACATATCCAGAATGTAAGCAATATATAGATCAAAAAAAGAATTGGCTAAATCGGACTTCATGAACTGCAGAAACCTTGTCATAGATATTGTTCAAAGTCAAATAATAGAGAAACATATTACAAGTTACGAGGATTACCTCAGAAAAATAGACAACGAAACAAAAATACAACTATTAAAACAAACGGGGAACCAAATTAAAGGTATTATTCAAAATCTTATAAAATATGAAAACATATCTAGAAAAAGTCTATTGAAAGATACATCTTATTTCGATATAATAAATGAAAAAAAGCAAGAAGAATTCAACATTGATAACGCAGACTATCTAGACAACATACTAAGATTTAACAAAATATACATACCACAATTCTTCACTGATTTCATATTAATACAAAGCAGGTTTTTCCAAAAGATATAAATTGTTTCGTATTGAAAGGAGTGACTAATACAGGGAAAAGTATGCTGACGCAGGTACTGTTAAATCCGTTAGAACCAACAATAATATCTAGAGAAAGAGACAGAACAGGATTCCATTTTGATCAGCTACCAAGTTCCACTTGTGTAATATTTGAAGAACCACTGATCGATAACACCACAGTAGGAACTTGGAAATTACTAATGGAAGAAGCTACAATAATGACCGACATCAAGCACAGTGACAAGGAACAGATAAAACGACTACCAATATTTATTACGACAAACAACCCCCTAACCATGTGGTGTGACAGTTCAGAAAAGGAACCATTAGAACAACGCTTTATACAGTATTATCTAAACAAAAAAAATAACAATTTACATCAAAGAAGGTGTAATACCAAAAGCAAACACATTAATTACAAATAATGATGTAATTGCACTTATTATGAGATACCTAGAAGAGATTATAGACCAAATAGAAAAATCAACACAAAATGCTACAGAGAGTAAAGAATTCATAGTAAATAGACGAACTTTTAACATACAAATCAAACAACACGGACAAATACAATAGTGATTATTATCAAGAAACATTGGTCAAAGAGTTATTCAAAAGTGCAGAAGACACCATGAACGAGAATGAAAATAATAACCAAGAACCTACAAAAGCAACAAATTCAGAAATAACAACACCAGACAAAACAAGTACAAAAAGAACAATAGAACAAATAAGAGACATAACGAAAACTCAAATTAAAAAGAAACGTAAAGTTAAAAGTCCAAAGACAGAGAGAAAAATAAATAATGCACAGGTAAATGAGGAAATTGAAACAGTAAACATAAGTGATTAGTAAATAACAAAATGTTAGTAATACAAGGTAGAAGGGGAAAAATTAAAATAAAAAAAATAAATAAAAACTAAAATAAAAAAAAGTATGTAACAACCTGTAAAGTGGATAATTATACCAAAAAACCACTATAAAAAATGGCGTGGCTAGGCCTGTAATGGGAAACCACGTAAACCAAGCTAACGCCAAGGGCAGGAGAGTACCACCTCCTTGAGTGAGCTCTGGTCTTGGAGGAAACCTCTCTAGGTTGATAAAAAAAAGAGACGTTTAGGGATGTTGGAGAAATTGAGAGAGGTGGAATCCAAAAACATTGTGCCTTCAGAAGAACATGGAAGATTTGAAACAAACACTGGACATAGAGAAACAGTATGGAGTAAAAACTTAATTATAGCTAGTATACAATGATCTGATCAGCATGATGTGGGAAACAAGGTTATTTCTCTATTAAAGACTATAAAGATATTTATGAATAAAGAAGAAATAGTTACTAATAAGTCCCTTCAAGAACAGCTCAGATTCTATCTTCATTCAATGTATGACCAGAGGAAAAAGAGAATGTTATAACATAAGCTAGGAAACTTAGGCCTAATGTAAATTTAATTAGTAATAGATACCCTAATAGGAACGATCTATTTAATGATCATTTAACATCCTAACACATAAAAAGCAACAATCTAAAGGACTTAAGTTTATCTGACTATATGGAAATAAAATTATAACGAAAAAGATAATATAAGTAAAGCTGTTAATAATGTGAAAGAAAAATACCTTAAAGCTCTGCTAATTTTACGGCGTTAATCAGATTTTAGTAGTCTCATGAACAAATTTAAAACCATATATCTACATATTTTTCTACACATATTTTACTAAAATTGTTTAATAATATTTTTGTTCGTTTCTATCCCTTTAAAAATTCATTTAGACCGATTAATTTGAATATTGACAGGGATCTCATAGTAAAATATGGGAAATATTTTTGATCCAAGAATAAGAATGTATTTATTCCACCAATTTTAACAGAAACAAAATACACGTATTTCTCTAGGAATTACTGTCATCTGTTTCCTGATAAGTCTATTTAGGGATATAAGAAAACAAGCTAGTATCAGCATAGTTTGCACTACTTAATAGTAGGAAATATTTGGATACAATTAACTTTTTTTGAAATACAAAATAATATAATAATACAAAATAATATAATAATTTCTGATAAAATAATAATTTTATCAGAAATTATCATATCGGTTGAAGAAGTTAAATTAAGAAACGTAGATAGGTGAAAATTTGATTTAAGTAAGGACTGATAATGAATGGTTAGTTTACGTTCAGTAAGATGGGGAAGACATTTCATTATCAGCAATATATAAATATCATAAATTAATGTAGGTGACATTATTGTATGTTATTTACTCCAAACCGGATAAATAACATAGATAATTAATACGAATTGGTTTACACAGTTAAAAAGGCTAAAAGAGTATAATATTAAATAAAGTTATTTATGAACCTTAAATTGTGAAAGATAATTGGCAGGCCACTTCTGAAGCTGTGCAATAATAAACGTAAAATTAATGACGTTATACCTGGTAAAGAGGTTATTACCACTATAAAAGCCAATGTGGCTTTACCAAGAGATAATTATTGGCCCTATCTTAATATTTATACCCTAAGGGCCTTCTATTTATACTAGACCAAATATAATATGAATACCATTTTCTAACAAATATATTGCAAATTCTTCGATTACTAATGAAATAAAATAGTTGATAGTCTTTGAGAGCTATTATTCGAGAAAACTTAAAATTAGATATATATCATTTGAATTTAACGTAGCTCAAAAAAATGTAAGAGAAAACATTAAAAAAGAAAAATAATAATAATACTAGAAAGAAAAAAATAAGGGAGGTAGGTTAAGTAAGCTACCACGTGTGGTGGATGAATGGTCTCCATTTTAACTAGGCCAACCATTATTATGACCATGTTATGGAATTGAATGTGTTAAAGAGTATTTAACTTTAACTTTTAACTTTTTAACTTTTCATGGACAAAAGTATATGTATAGTTTTATCTTTAGTACAATTAAAAAAATATATTGATAACACGTATAGTTATTTTTTCTGCAATATATTACTCCCGTGAGCGTTTGCCCTCACTTAAAAATTACTTGTAGAAACCAATTTTATTCCGTGGTTTTAAGTAAACAAATTCTCCATTAAAAATAAAATTCTTACAAATAAACTACCCATTTCTATATCCTTATTGCTAAACTCAAGTTGCATACTGAATTTAACTTTAAAAACATTCCGCTGAAAAATATTGAAATTGTGACTTTGCCCCTTTGACCAATGTGTCCTTCATTCGTTGTAGTGTTATCCAATACCACTGTACGTGTATGGGTGGGCGGTTGGGTCAATGCCACTGTACATGTATGGGTGGGCGAGTGGGTCAATACCTCTGTACGTGTATGGGTGTGTGGGTGGGTCAATACCACTGTACGTGTATGGCTGTGCGGTTGGGTCAGTACCCCTGTACGTGTATGGGTGTGCGGGTGGGTCAATACCACTCTACGTGTATGGGTTTTGTAATCTGTTGGTGTATATATTCTTGGTCACTTTTGATCCTGCTATATTCATTTAGACGTACAGCTTAACTTTCAAGTTATGTAGCCAATTTGATGAAGAGTAGTGTGTATGAATTTATGGTAAATTACAAGTATGTTCAAATGATCAGAAGTGCCTGACGCTTGGATATGTGAAGTTAAAGATTGTTAAATAAAAAAATAACATGTAAATTTTGTACAATAGATTACAAATGTTATGTAATATTGGGATAAAGTTCGAATTTAAAATAAAAATCATCTATATAAATTTAAAAATAATGAGAATGCTCCTAATGCTTATTATATGTATGCATTTTTAAAATTATCTTTACTTATACTCCTGATAACTCAAATTCTCAATTCAGTCACACCGCAATCAATACCCCTAACATCCAATCTATATGATAATGCCGCAACGATGTCAATTCCGTAACGTAATCCTATCATATCACTAAAGGGAAAACAAAAGGGCGCTTATAAAGGAACTTATTGCATAAAACTGTCGAAAAGATAATTTTTTTAAAAATATTTCTGTATTAATTAAAATTGATTTATTTCCTATTACATTTTGTTGCCATCTCCAGCAATTGAGAGGAAATATTTTTGACAACTACTGTGGAAATTATATAAGGCTTGATTATTATAATAACATAAATTATACAATATAATGACTTGTTTATGATGTACAAAATTGTATATCACTTGACAAATGTTTAAACTATCAAGCTATTTGCAATAAATATGTTATTTAAAAATACACTTTATACATAAAGTTACTGAATGAAAGAGTTGTAGAGTGTTTATTTTAATTAAGCAGCAGATAAAAAATTTATTGAAAATAATAATAATCAGTTTTTTTCATTAAAGTCGTAAAATATAAATTCTAAAATGGGAAAATTTATTAAATCTTAACTAAAACAAATAATTAACAATAACAAGCAATGAACAAGTACACCGAATTAAAATCACACTAAAAAATAGATATAATAATATTAAATACACATTAAACACAGCCAATATAACTGGAATCAATTAATTTATATTGGTAAATTGAGTTCTTGTAATATTTTAGCAGCATATCAAATAATATTTTATAATCATTATAATTAATTTAGGTTGCATAACTAATACATGATTAAACCGTAATATCAGTTTTAATGGCGTATTTTACATTTGACAAATGTTACCTACTAAGGTTAACTCTTAAATTAAGCTAGATACAATTTGTATAGACTTGCCAAGAGTATACAAATTAGGTACTGATAGTTACAGACTTGAATGAACGTGGATTCATCCATCGTACAGCCATGTGTCACATGTAGTATCTAAGAGATAATGAAGGCGTTTTTATGTTTATTACGACAGTTAACATATGTCACCTAACGAATTTATGTAGTACACATTTAAAATTAAACACAAACTAATATTTTACAGTTTTGTATACTTTATAAACGTACAAAATATTTTATTTCGCAGTAAAATAAAGCACTTTATGTGTATTTTAACTGTAAACCCTTGGTGTATGTTTATGTGTAACTGAAATGAACATGTAATGTTCCTTGAGAAACACAGTAAGTTATTTAAAAGTAATATTATAATAATAAATTGTAATGTTAACATGGCGTGTTCTTTAACATGGTAGACTAGAGAATTTTTTCACGACACGATATAGTAATATATCGTGGTAGACTAGGAAGAAAAACTCCCTAGCCTACCATGTTAGAAAAAAACAAAAAATACCTCATGTTAGCAGAACAATTTAATATTATAAAATTACTTCTAAATAATTTACTGAGTTTATATATATATATATATATATAAATATGTATGTCATATATATATATATCATATATATATATATATGATAATAGGAAAAATAAGTAGTAAATTTGAACAAGGTTATTTCTCACAAATTAATTAAACAACATTCAGTGATTTGTTAAACAATGTATTAATTTAAAAAGTTTTTGCTACCTGTTAAAAAAAAACTTTATATAGAAAATATTTAATAACGGCATCATTATCATGCGACTTAATAGCCCAGTATGCCCGCAACATTACGGCCTACTGTAGAACGCCTGCAAACCAGAGTTAGGCAAGGGGCCGCGTTCATTCTATTTCTGTAACTATCAGTAGATACACTTGAGAAAGTTGCATACATGGTATTACATGTGATTCTATAGGGTCCTTCGCAGGGTTTATGTGACTCCAAAATAATTAAATATAGTTGTATTATGCGGTAAAGTGAACGTAACATGATATTTTCTCGTGTTCATACTATGCATGCAATTCTCTATGAACAGAACTTCTAAGATTAGTCTTCAGGGGCCAATAGGTAATTATTCTTATTGCTATTATTGTAGAGGATCCCATTATCACCTCTAGAAGCCTCTATAAGTTCTCTCTGAGTCAATTTGTCGAATTTATTTTAATGTGTTAAATGCATTAATAAAATATGTGCACATATGCTTATATGCTTCTTGATTAAAAAAACAATCCGTATCTACATAAAAAGAAAAAAACGTTAGAGTTAAAATACAGCAATCCACATACCATATAAAAAAGTCTCATTTATTATATACGAATATTTTTCGTTTATACATTCCGAGTAAAGATGGTTTTTAGACAAAAGCTATATGGTGAAAAATTTCGGAATCCATTCACCGATATATACAAGTAAATAAGTAAAACACTCATTAACAACAAACGAAAAAACACCGTCAACCTCCTCTACAGCTACCCTTATTCACACATTTATCTATTTATTACATGTAATTTTGTGAAAGCCTACGGACGGATCATAAAATATCACTAAGCAAATGAAATATATGTACTAAATATAATAATTATAATGTAAAGCGTATAAAAACTATACGAATTTATTTATGTAAATGGCGTTTACCAGCCTTAAGAGAGATTCACGAGATCATAATTTATTTACTTATTTAAACATTACATATTTAAAACTCCCAACTTAACTAGAATCAGCCCATGTTTAATCAGTATTTATTTATTCAGGCTGTCTAATAAACTGTCTACCACACATGGCTTGTCACTGGTATCACAATGTTGTTATAACTAGACGATGGGTGTATGATGGAAGTTCGGCGATAGTCTGGTGACTACGTTGATTGATCCACATATGGTTGAAGATATTAGAGTGTTCCTACCAAAACGATATATCGATGCACTGCAACAAGTAGAAACGATTCCTGAAAACTTGGTTCTAATCGTGGGCTTAACATCGTCTGTTCACATAGTAGAGGTGCGTATTCTGTTGTCTAAGAGTTTCACCTCCACCTTCTTCTAACACTTTGTGTGGTTTTTCAAAGTTTCTTTAATGTTACAGAAAGATGGCGTATTGCTGTAAGAAGTTTAGATGCTTCATAGCGCCTGGGGATGAAGAGGACAGCTTGGCGTATCGTGTCTGCAGAGAATTTTAATCCTGCCGTTGTAGATGTCGTTCATTTAAGGAGGAGGGAGAAGGAAAATGCGTTAAAAGATATTGTATTTGTTTAATGTTTACAATCTGTATCTTGTTCACAAGTTACACGATTTACATTTTACTACAAGCACTTGGACTAAACTTGACTCTATGGAAGGTAGCAATGTGGTACCAATGTAATAAGCGATGTTTGTAATAAGGGGCTTATTACAAAGATTTGTTTCTCCATACCACAGGTTTTTTATTTATTATTATTTGTTCATGTTAGTTGAGATTTAATGAGCTTTCCTTTTTTAATCTATATTTTATAATTGTATTGAAAATCTTATCGTATTTCATATTGAATAATACGTATTTCCATATTTAACTTATCGTGTGGGGTGATATTTTTATACATTCTTTGCTAAAAAAAATTATGCTTATAAAGTCCAACCTAAATATCCTCGTGACATGACCTTACTTTCATTACGATAGGTTACCTCTTAACTTGATTTTACTATTGTCATTAGCTTCAAGCCGTTTATCACATTAGTAGACATCTCTGCGAAATGGCCTTACTTTCATCTGGATAGTCCAGAGTAGGTGTTTGTCGTTAGCCATCCTTGGAGTGACGGGGAAATATCCAGGCTCTCTTCGTTGCAAATGCCGACAATTTAATAAAATTATAAATTATTTGTATTTGATTATACATATATATCAATTCTTAAATTATTTTATTCACAAATTTAAACTTTAAGATGTTTAACAATGTATGCCTTTTATATAAAACATGACTATTTTATCAATATCACAAAATGGAATACTCATTTGGTCGTGCGGGTATAGGTTCCACCAAACAGTAAAACTATTAAAACTATTTTAAATAATGTTACTTTTATAATAACATTATAAAAGTTTTTATAATGACATCACTTCAATTATTTTATCTGAAAACTGCTTATATAAGTTGATTATCGTTACCCAACTCAAAGATCGTCTGGATACCATTGTAGATACGTATTTACAAAATCACACTCCTTTTCAGAAATTTTAACTTTAATATTAACCAATACATCTATTAATTAATTTTATAACTTGAAGCTAGATTGTGCCCATCGAGCCTTTGCCAGATTATTCCCGTAGACCCCTCTATATATACTTACTAACCAATCTGTCTCATAACACATCAATATCATGTATATTTCTTCACAATGAGATCTGATTAGATTTAACACACATATTTGCATCACAGTTCTATCAGATATAATCCAAATACAAGCTACAATTAAACATGATACATTTACTAGCGAGGGAATGTCATTTGTAATTATCCATCTGTTTACTACATAATTTATGGTAAAACAATTTGTTTTGTATTTAACACATGGAAATATGAAAATTAAACATTCCACATTCCTTGTTGGCCTACTAGTTCATTCTTTATGCACTAAAAGCACTATTTTCTGGTATTACATGTTTAGTTAGTATTGATAATTACTATTGTGTTTTTGTACTAGAAATTGTTATGGCTACCAGTATTATCTATTTTGGCCTTCTTAACATGTCGTTTATTGGTGCATTAAACGTCATCGCTGCTATTTATCATTTACCCGTGAAAGCTGATAGGATACACACGTAGCAACAATCCTAGATCATTGATGATAGAATATTTTCCGGTAAAATAATTTGGTTCTTGACTATCAACTTAATTTTTCAACTTTTATTGTTAATTGAAGCATCAAGAAATGGTAAATTGTTTAGGTCATAGAGTAAAAGTGATTTTAAAAATGGTTGCAGTTTCCAACCACTCCTTTAGAATGCATAAATCCAAAATAAATATATTAATTAATTAGTACCATGTATTAAAAAAGCACAAACATATTTTTCACACCATGTATTATCCATAGTTAAAATACTTATTATGTCTGATATTATTTAAGTACTGTATAGTCAGTTTAAATAAAATTGTAAAGTTTCATGATTAATACATGTTATTGTTATGGTTTGTCACAAGTATGACACATATTGTGGTTGCAGTTATTATAATAGTGATATGTGCTTTATGCTGATTTATACTAGCACGTTTCCTCACCATCAACAGACACGCACAGCAACAAAACGTATGTTTACCACATAACATGAGATTATTGCCTTCTTCATGGGCTCCGAATGTAAACTGGCATCACCGCAATGTTTAACAAGATTTCCGTTACTATTTGTTTAAAAAAACATGAGATGTAAAGAGCAATTTTACAACTCATACAAAAGCAATAAAATTAGCTGTAACTCTCACATATGGTAATTAAATTAATTATAATATATATTTTATATCAGCCATACACGTACAGTGGTAATAATGAAAAAGCATTGTTCTTTTCCGATAAAATGTCCTTTTACTGAAACAATCCCAATATGTAATAATGGACAGTTTATTAAATATTTTCACGTAAGTCTTGAGGACAATAATATTGTACATCCTAGTGAGTAATTGTCCATTATTAGATTATCAGTTAGTTTGATTTTGTTAGGTTAGGTTAGTTTTATTGACGTTTGTATAGAAATTGAAAAATCAGAAATCAAAACAAGTATTCTCCTAACTGAAGGTGGTTTTATCTTTAGCTATAAAAGCTACTTGACTATTTAAAATTGGTCTTAGGGTGTTCAACTATTGTCTACGTTATCAGAATAGATTTGAAAAATCAATTGGATTTAAATAAATTTGTGAAATTCGAATTGATTTCAGGCTTACATGAAAAATACATAGAACACAATTAAATTCAGTAATTTTTAGATTTTGTCGGTAAACATTAGTTGGTACTGTTATATTTTAATACGATAGGTATATTGTAGATTGGGTTGTGTTATGTTAGGTTAGTTTGGTAAGGTTAAGTTTGGGTTTGTAAGGAGGTTACATTAGGTTTTGAGAGTAGGCTGGTGTTTTAGATTCGTGTTTATTAACAAAAATTACGTGTTGTTAACATAAAACCTAACATAACCCAACCAAATCTAACAAAATCATACTAAACACTATATAATATATTAAACTAAACAAATAACATTACTAAACTAACATTACCAAACACAACGTAACCTAAAAATACCCAACCTATGTCTATCCTATCAAAGCACAACCTTACTGAAACTGGACGTTTCTGGCACTACCATGCTTAGTAATGGTTCGATTGCAAACCTTTTTCACACAATTTGAGATTCCACAATGCTATATTTACGAACAAAATATGTTTCAGTTCGTCCTAATTTTCGTAATTTTTCCGTTTAAGTAACGGCCATATTATTGTTTAAAAGTTATTTATCTACTACGAAAACAAAATGTTAACGAAAAAAATCGACAATGATCCATATCTAAATAAATACCAAATATTGTTGTCATAAATCGCTCATTGATATAAATCTGACACTATTGTAACCATCACTAATAAACGCGAACAGTAACATTAAAGTTTCACCTTAGCCAATGGAAGGTATGAGACAATGAGCCCTTAGGTTTACGATCCCACCAGCAATCGTTACTCCTTGTTTTACGTCACCAGAATATTTAATGTCCTCTCTTCCTCTGAGTGTGCATCCAGACACGAATTTACAGACAACATTTATTTTTACACGATTTTAAAACTTTCCCCCTTAATTATTTACTGTACAAACCCTTTAATTATTTATTTATTTTATTGTTAGTGACCCTTCATATTCATATATCACTAATATTTTTCCTCTTACTGTAACAAATTATACCCAGTTATATGATAATGAAAAGCAGGATAGTGTAACTTGGAGGAGTAATAAATTGATTATTTTGTGATAAGCAAAAAATGTTCAAATTAAATTATTATTATATTGATAAATTAATTTGTTTTAATTAAAAAACGCTAAAAAACGAACAACTCTTAACTTATAATTAATAAATTATCACGAATTATTATAATTAGTCTTAGCATTACCTTATATTCTAATTTAGTTGTGACTGCATGTGTTAGTTACAACGATCAGTATCAGTTTGGTCTAAAATACAAATTTCTATCAACTGCATTTTTGTACCATAACTGTACCATAATATGGACCGGTAAAAGGCAGAATGGTCTATCTAATATTTTTTAAGAATGGGGATAAGTTAATAGAAGGATTCTACACTAATCGATCTACCTAATAATAGTAAAACAAACTAAGCCGTAGTTCATTCAATTCACTGGTAGATAGCAGCAGTTAATTATGCCTGCCTGCTGCCAGTTACAGTGGTGCTAGACCAGTCTGCCTTACACGGTTTTGCTAAAGGGCGTGTATTGTTTACATCGTGATATACGTACTTTGGCAACACGATTCAAATAATTTTCTGAGAGAAGATGAATCTGTAACAAGTAAGCCGAGTATACTGACGTATTCTGGTTCTGATATTTGTTTCGGCTTAGGTAAAAATTTACATTAAGTTTTGTCTTAGAATACATACTTAATCTATAAATGTACGTTACAGTAAAATTTGGAATTATAGCATATTAAAGCTCCTAGTTAGAAAAATTAAAAATATAAAAAAAAACTATCAATAATATTTGTGATGCAATTGTGCCTAGACTACTAAAAGTAATTAAAAAGAATAATACACATTTCTTCCAAATTAAAATCTCTTAAATAGATTCCCTCACACATGCTTCGGCAACATTTGTGTTACTTTTTGTTTTGAACTTGAATTTATGAGGTTAATTTTACTTCTGTAGTTTGTCATTTAACACTGGTTATTGTGTTTAACTTTTATGGGCTTCTTTTCTTTTCTTTAGATGAATCCCGACATGGTCATGCTGGAGCTCCTGATAAAGAAAACTAAACAGGACCCTCTCGATGAAGAAGTAAACTGGCTATTGGAAACCCCTCTGAGAGAGAGGCAATTACAGGAGGAGCAAGGAAGAAGACGAGGAAACGACAAAAACATGAAAGTAAGCGAGAAGCGTTGAATATGCTAAAGAGTTCAAGTTTGGCTTTAAAACTAAGAAGAATAACGTGGTTTCACCAAAAAATCTTTTAAAAATAACCATGGTTTTTATGAACATAATTTTAATAATCCAATTGACGATGAAACTCGTGTTCTATATACATTGAAATCAATGTTCGTTTTAAATCTATAATGCATACTTCTTTAGGCTGGTAAAACAAAAAAGTACTTAGTCCGTCGTCCGAGGGATAGTTCCCGCCATAGGAACGACTTAACAAATACTTTCTGTATACATAAAACTCAGTGTTAATGTTTGCAATAATGATTTTATTGATACTTTTAAGATCAGTAATGACTGAATAACTCGTGCTCTAAAAAAACTGAACCACCTGGTATTGATAAAAGTAGCTTTATGTTCCAAGACCCTCACTCAATGGTACATATGAAGTTACATCTCATAGTTCTTTGAAGCTTGTTCATAAGGAATAACTATTAGAACAAGAACCTGTTAATCTTGAGCTGTTATTCTTTTTGGGTCGTGTAGACCTAGCTTTTGTTGAGCTATTACTTATCCTGAAGCTAAACCCAATTGTAACAAGGACAATGACCCTGCTCAAATCACTGCTCGGTAAAACACTTACAACATAAATATTGACTTTTATTGGGATAATAACGAGCATGCATATGAGAAAATTGTGAGCTGAGACTTGAGATTTCTCAAAACTCAACAACACAACAACTTTGTGGCTGAGAACCAAATACGTCATTACACGAGGTCAGTAGTATGTTAATGCGCTACTCTGATACAGTTCTTTTTTCAAGTCCTAATTAATTTTTGGCTGGTCATCCATTGTAGTTACACAATTTTAACGTCCCAATAGCTCATCCACTCTCAATTAATTACTTTCCTACCACAAAATTTTGTTTGTAATCCTCAACCTTATCTGAATAGTGTTATTTATTTGGATTTGAAATTTTTGTATGCTTATTTATATTAAATAGTTGTAGAATGATGAAAGTAGATAATCTGTCTTATGATTAGAGTAGACATTTTACAGAAAAAGGAAAGTGAAAACAATCAAGGACACTTTGTATAAAAAACAACAAATTGTTTGTGTTATGAAATACAGATTTTTATTCAATGATGTGTATATGCTGAAAGTTTCACCTAGTATGTATATTATTGGCGATGTAATTGATTTGAATTTTTTAGCTTAGTTCCCAATTTAAGTTTTAAAATATATAACAGAAACTTTGCAGCCAGATAAATGTGGACTGATCCCGCAATGAGGTTAGTTAGGTAATGAAATCAGCTCAGTCACATTTAGTTGATCCTGAACAGATCACAGAGCAAACAATTAATTAGTAGATTAATTACAATAGGGTCGTGATTAACTTGCTAGTTACCGACGAGATTAAAGTGTTAATTAATTCATCTATTTGAACAAGAGGATGACGACGTATTTTACGAGAAAAAACTGTGTTTCTACAGTTCAGGCCATTATTAACTCATTTATTTACCTTTTATTTGACTTCATTTGCCTTGGTCACCATTTTCAACACAGCATCTAATGGCTAAGTTCAAAATGCACATTTATCATTACTATTGAAATAAACGTCATCTTAGAATAGAAACAGTTGTTGATAAAATAATTTTATATATGGTAAGAAATGCAATTTTCTGAGCTAGCTTGTCTCAAAGTGTTGATCTTAATGTAAGTAAGAATTGTAATATTTAACCGTTTTTTTTATTACTAAACGATATACAATAATGGTCACATAAAGCAATTTATTGAGAGTTACTCCTTGCTCTCGAGTCACGTGGTAGAGGGTAATAGTAAAGGCGTATTTATTCCAATTTCAATCCTGATGAAGTTTTACAAATGAAGCGTAGTCAAACTTAGATTCTCATAAATGATTTGATAGCTAAAAGAAAGAAGAGTTAGAAACATGCTCATTTCTAGGTGAAGTTACCTTTCCTTCTTGCCTAAATATCCATAGCAGTATTATTGCACTCTTACAGTTAATTTCTCCCTTTTAATAACCATTTTATTATATACCTCACTCTTCCATTTAATGGACATTTAATAATCCATATAATGGACTCGCTGTATCTGCCTGTGTCAATACAACTTGTTGTTTAACTTGATTCTCACCAAACGTGAAATCACTTTCACGCTGTTTACCATTTAATCATTTACATGGCTTTATTACTGTGCACTGAGTCTCCCTGTTCTAAGTTTTTCGGCTCTAGACAAGAGTTTGGCAGTAATCGGTATAGTAGAATGTAAGAGACTTTGTTATCTACGGTAAAACACACATACAACAGTTACTGTAGGTAGTCAAAAGCACACAATTCTTATTTACTTTACCTTCTTACTTACTTACTCTTACTCCTGTGGCCACTCAAATCCAAGGTGATTTTTGGCCTCACCAACAAGTTGCCACCACAATCCTCTATCATCTGCCATTTCGATGTCTCCACCAAGACTTCTCACATTCTGTTCCACTTGGTCATCCCATCTTATTCTTGGTCGTCCTAGAGGTCACCTTCCTGCTGGTTTCCCCATCCATACCCTTATTATTTTTTCTTTTTCCCTTCTCCTCACATGACCAAGCTATCTTATTCTTCTGCTTCTAACCACCGCCACAATATCAGGTCTCTTGTACAGTTCTCTAAGCTCTCTGTTCTTTTTTATTCTCCACACTCCTGATTCATAGGTAGGTCCATATATTCTTCTTAAAATTTTGTTTTCAAATGTAATCAATCTTTTTTTGTTATAAATTGTTAGGGTCCACACCTCAAATCCATACTATAAAACAGGTTGTAGAATAGCTATTTAGATTACAATACCATTTTAAAAAATACAATACTATTTTTTTTAATTCTTAATTAAAAAAAAATGTTTCATAACATCTATAGAAATCACCGTAATCATGTTATTATTTTTCGTGCTTAACAAGAAACTTAAATATTGATTATAGAAATGGAACACCTAATACAATAACTAAAATACAGAAACATTCATCAGTCTTTGTTTAATTTCACTTATATTCAAGTTTTTGACTTCTGCAGAACCCATACAGTCAAAGCATTCCGTTAATGCAGGCCAAATAGATATAGCCTCCTGAGTCCTTTATGCCCTTTTAAAAGGGCACACTGTTTTTGTTTCTTGACTAACCAGCAATTTTTACTCATAAGTCCAATTATACACTTTTTTTGAAAAGACGCCAATTTTGGGAATATTTAACATGAACGAGCGAATATTTGTTCTGAATTATTGGCAACCCCGTCTTTCTATCAGTCTCACAGTATTGAAAACACATAACCTACAAATCACCGATATGTTACATGTAAATATGTCAATACAGCCGAAAAGACTACTTCAAAACCACTTTCGTAAGTACATAAAAGATGTTTTTCTTTCTGGATCTTACGTATTTAAACTGAATATAATATATTTCCAATAATATAACAATATTATTTCATAAATAATAATAATCAGTTATCATGGAACGTTTAAAGTTTGATGTCCTTTCAAAAAGAATGATTTTCCACAATTATTTTAAAATTTACAGTGGGTCTCAACATACTCAATTAATTTTACATTTTATTTATCAGGTAGTAAAACATATATTTTTTTTAAAATTAATTTAGGATTCTCTTGCCTTTAACCACTATTCAAATCATCATACAAATCTGATCCCTAAAACTAGCTGCTTCTATGATTAGATCTAATGAAAATAGAAAAGTTGTAATTCCTAGGGCTGCTCTGTATTGTAATAAAAATAATATTCTTCCAATAAAGAATAACAAGACAAGCACTAGAATTAATCTATTAGACATCAAGCGTCCAATCACCCTACTTAAGGACAAGTACAGCAATAAGTTCTGTATTGACGATGTTTATATTGACCCTTATTTCTCTTCTTTCTCAAAATTGTTTCTAAGTATAGAAATTATATAGCGTTCATCGGGCCAACATTAACTCTCTTTCTAAAATGTGGAACTACCTGATGTTTTGACTAACATCTCTGCATTTTGATAACCTGCAACTTAGCTTTTTATAGAATAAACATAATGACCTAAGTTATCAAATACGAGTTGGATGTAAATAATGATTCTGAAAATAAATCATATGACAGAGGTTCACATTGGAGTCTTTGAGTCCTTTACAAACATAAAAAGGAAAGCTCTAATTGTTTTAAACCAACTCCAAAATCTTGTAAGGAGAATCGCAGTCATGGACCTAATTACTTGCTCAATGTTCAAAGTTATAGTTAAAAGTTAAAGTAACAAAATCATCCATAAATATATGCCATCAGGACAAATGTTCCAAGAAAACATCAATGGTTTCATGAAGTGTAATTTGTATTTATGCCTCGCTGCAAAAAGAAACCACTTTTTAAATTTCCACTCTTTTAGTTGTAGTGTTTACTTCTGTAGGTATTTTCTTTATCCACAACTTATTTAAGTTCTTAGAAGCCAAAAACTTTATATGTATAGTAAAGTATTTTATGATGTTTAAAGAAAAGTGTTATACATCACTATTATGACCTTATTAATGACAAGCGTATGTTCCAAACAAGCCTAGTGGAGACCCTGTGCTATTTTTAAAAGGACGTCTATTTAGGTATTGAAAGAAATTAATAAATATTAAAAATATTTGGTATTATCAGTAACTTTAATCAAATGTCAATATATGACTTCAATAAGAAATACTTTTTTCTTCAAGGCTCAACTATTTATTATTTTAAGTCCTTATAAAACAGTTGAACTCAAGTACTACTAAGTCAATTAGCTGTCAGGACTCTAAAGCATTAATTTTAGTGTACTTATAAAAGGACATTGGGTCTTAAAAACTTCTCTACAATACAATTTAAATTAGGAGGTTAGTGTACAGGTAAAATATATCCGACCTTCATCTGTGGTTTGGTAGGCTGTGGTGTTCGTCTGTGGTTAGGTATGGCATAAAATATTGAACGTTCGTATAAAAAATACAAAACTAACATGTAAATTGTTGGAGATTCGTCAACGGCCTGTTAGGATTAAAAATATTAGACGTTTGTAATTGATTTGGTAACATTATGGTGTAAAAATAAAATCTTAATTGTAGAGATCTGTTTTCTGTACCAACTAGGAAAATTAAAATTAAATAGGTATATCATTGACCAGAAAACTTAGGAAAGCGTAATTCAAATACTAAACAAATTAAAAATAGATTCATTTCGTTATTTTAATTTTTCAAGATTGTAAATTTGACAGTGCTCCATATTTATTTTATCATTAGTTTGTTTTTGTGGAACTTTAGACTAATGAAAAGTTAACCTTATATATTCTATTTGTAAAAACAAATATGAGAGTAATATTTTGAACAATAAAAATAAATAAATGTTATTTTTCTTTTTAAAATAGAAAGCTTTTATGAAGATACAGATTTACAAGTAAAATAAAGATTCTGTAGGAGTAGAAGATTCTGTCGTGGAACACTTCCAAACAGAAAATCCTGAGAGTATTCGATGGACAAAGTTTTATCTCACGAAATCCCAGCAAGGCTCCAGAACAAGTACCACTCGCTTGTATTAACACACAATTCCACCTGTAAAACCTTTATCTCTCTGCTTTTGGGACTGGATCAACACTTTCCAGACATTAGTAGCGAAGGGAACAGTTTCATACTTATTTTGAAGTTCCGTATTATTTTGTCTAACACACACATGATTTAACTGTTATGCTTTGTGAAGATTAATTATAAACTTTCCTTTAAAATATCACTCATATAAATATTTACAATATTTTAGTTTTCCAGCATATATATATCGCTAGATAGTTGGAATCATGGTTTATATAAAGCCTATTATATAAATCACACATTTCAAATAATGATGAATGTATAAATGGAAAGTGTAAATGGAAATATAAATGAATAACTTACAGATATGCTACAATAATCAGGCTACACAACTTATGATATTCTGTTAAATTGTAAATGATTGAGAGGCTTGGGCAAAAACTAACTATATTTAGCTACAAGGCAAGGAGGAAGACTATTGTAGGTAATCAAAACAAGTTATTTGATGATTTTTAGACCTAACAGGGTATTTTTGACAAATAATGTTAAATTGTAAAACATTTTTATGTTTGAAGATAACTTATTAACTAATTAAATAGTTAAATACATCTTTCAGTGTAAACTTTATAAATTTCTCTAAATAAGGTATTTATTCTTATAAAGCAGTTAACAAAATTAACAAACAAAAATCATATAGAATTCTTTGCGAATATAGGTTTTCTAATTTTCAAGCGTAATGATTGTATTGCTCAAATGGTTTGAAATGTTTGTAAACTTTAACAAATTAAAAATAATCCCAACAAACCACAATAACTAAAATTGTCATTGTGTTCAGTAACTTGAACCAACTAAGTAAATCAGTGTAATAATTTAAATCTTCCAATATTTAAAACGCAAAAATGAAGTTCCGTAAAAAATAATTTATTTTATAGGTTTAATGGAAGTATTAACTGTAAATTAAAGAAAAAGGAGAATAAGTATGATAAAAATCACTTACTTAAAAACAAAAAGTCAGCATCGGGATGATATAGATTTATATGAGTTATTAATTTAAGATATAAGGAAAGCAATAATAAGAAAAACATACTAAAATCTATGCTAAAATGTACCATAATAATATGGTATTAATGATTATGATATAGTAACTAATACTTTATTAATATATTTTGACAATGATATGGTAACTAATACTTTATTAATATATTGTGATAATGATATGATAACTAATACTTTATTAATATATAGTGATAATGACATGGTAACTAATATTTTCTTAATATATAGTGATAATGATATTGTAACTAATACTTTATTAATATATAGTGATAATGATATGGTAACTAATAATTTATTAATATATAGTGATAATGATATTATAACTCATACTTTATTAATATATAGTGATAATGATATGGTAACTAATAATTTATTAATATATAGTGATGACAAGTATTTTTTTTTTTTTTTTTACAACAAATATTCTACAAGTAGTCTTTTTTTTATTTATTTCTCCAGCTATGGCTATTTGAGGAAAAATCTTATTCGTAAATACATTTGCTATAGTATTTACATCATAAAATACATTTTTATCCATTTATTTCTTTCATTGTTACTTTTCAATTAGTACTTATCATTATTAATTTTTTCCTTCTTTATTAACAAACTTGCTAAGTTTCTTAACATTTATACAATCAAAAGATACTAATTAGATAACAAATAAATCAGACATTCAATAAAAAAATGATATTAATTCAAAACCAATATCTTATTAGATCCAAATATATATAATTATGAAAAGCAATGTAAAATAATATAGCTTACCACATTCAAATAAAACATAACATAATAGAACATAGTATAAATACCTGGGCCACTCCAAATATTAGGAATATTAACGAGAGTAAATATATAACAACAATAACAGTAACAATAACAACAAAAACAATAAATCAACAATAAACAATAAATTAATCTTCAGTGGAATATTCATTTACAAACAGTTGCAAAAGTAATTTAGGGCACAAAAAAGTTCAGGTTCTAATTGTCTAAATGTTTGGACTATACCAAAGGTCTACTGTGGACGGAACTGACTGTACACCAAAGAGGGGTTAAATCTAAAAAAAACCATAACTTGAACGAGTTGCATTCCTGCACTGTTTTCATATGCAACAGATTAATTAGGGTTATGTTGTCAAATAAATGATATGATGTCTGATTCGTTCAATATGATTGTATTTTCCTATTATTTGTAAAAATGTGTGTCTTTCCTTTAAAATATCACTCATATAAATATATACAATATTTTAGTTTTCCAGCATATATTGTATGTGTGATAATCAGTTCTTTGTGTTTGGTGTTTATTGTGACTAACACATGTGATTGGGATGTATAACCTAAAAGTCATTTTTGGTGTTGGTTGGTAAGTAAGTATATTGATGAGTAGGACTAATATTTTATGTTATGTTTGTAAACTAATGAAATAGTTTTTAAGGTGTGTTTTCAACTGGCTGTAATTGTGTAAATGTTGTAGATCTAGAGGTAATGAGTTAATTAGTGATGGGATTCTAAATTCAAGAGCTAGCCTACCATAATTATTGTAATGCCTTTGCACTTGATATTGTCTTTGCCTCAAATTATATTGCACATCACGCTGAATTCTATAATCCTCATTGAAATAATGTTTACTTAGGTCTATGTATCTAGCCAAACAATCAAATTTCATTATTCCTAAACACTCCAATGGAATACTACAAAACAGTACTTTCAATATCCTTGTTATGACATTTTTTAATTGTATTTTGACATATTCAGGGGCTAAATAGTAAACAGTTATTCCATACTGAAACTTACTTTGCACAAGAGAAAAATAAATAAGTCTCTTTGTGCTTACAGAAAAAAATTTGTCCAATCCTCCTACACTTAAACAGTACTGTTCTTAGGCAACTTGTTAGATAGGCTATATGTGAATGAAATTTCACATATAGCCTATAATATGTATTGTAATGATAATGATATTGTAACTAATACTTTATTAATATATAGTGATAATGATATTGTAACTAATACTTTATTAATATATAGTGATAATGATATTGTAACTAATACTTTAATAATATATAGTGATAATGATATGGTAACTAATACTTTATTAATATATAGTGATAATGATATTGTAACTAATACTTTATTAATTTATAGTGATAATGCTATTGTAACTAATACTTTAATAATGTATAGTGATAATGATATTGTAACTAATACTTTATTAATATATAGTGATAATGATATGGTAACTAATACTTTATTAATATATAGATAATGATATTGTAACTAATACTTTATTAATATATAGTGATAATTATATGGCAACGGGTAATATTAATGGTTGGTTATTTTTCGTGTCGGAATATATAAAAAAAAGAAAAATCCCTATTATTTAATACTATATTAACTTATCCCCATTCTTCAAAATTCCACTTGATCTGAGGATAGCCGTAGTTAATCGCAGTAATATTTATGTACATTTTACTTATAGTATAGAACTAGAAGTTTTTTATGTCTCCATTTATTTAATTTTTTTTTGTGTATACATAATATATCCAACGACACTGTCGACTAAGATAAGCACTGTCGAAGCACACATTCCTGTGTATACATGAAAAAATATTTGCATAAGGTATAGACCAAGATATTAGCTAAAATAGTACAAATAGTTATTCATTAAATACAATGATTATTACAGAAATGTATGTATCTATTTACATATATTCTTAAAATGTATTTCAAAGCCTCCTTGTCACTTATGAAGAGTTTTCAATAGATAAGAACCCAAAGGTGAAGTAGGCAACTGAACTTGTCATTCACATTAGTAGATAAAAAAACTTAATGAAGTCTAAAGGATTTAGTGTCAAAATATTAATAGTCTTAAAAATTAATGTAACAGTTATTTATCAAAAGTACTTAAATAGTGTGTAGGCCTACTTGGCAAATAGATGGTTTAAATACCAAGCATATCGCTGTAATCCCTTAACTAAAATATGATGTCTTACCATCATCAGTTTCACATTTGTATTTTGTTTTCAGTTTGTAATGGCCGTATGTTTTAATCGTTTCCACTGGTTTTGTATTTGTAGATTTAAACTATTTACGATTAGATTCTTTAAAGAATATATTCTTTCTTTCTTTCTCAATTAATACGTTATATCGCAGAATGTTGTTTATATAATTTCTGAATTTTAATTCTCAGCCCTATCCAAACTTAGTACGATAATTTATATAAGATAGTTGTAGAATGATGGAAGTAGATATTTTGCTTTAATATTAAAACAGGTGGTCATTAGGGTGGACATTTTCCGTAATTAACCCAATCTGAAGGCAATATCATTATACAGACAAATTATACAATTTAGATGAGAATGTTGCAATCTTATGCTCAATTATTTATTTACAGTTCTAGTTCACAACGAGGAAGTAGTTAACGAGTGGAGCGGAACATGTGCTTGATACTTGTTTAACGAGCGTGAAGGGTAAGTGGCGGAGGGTAAAGGGGGTAACCCACTGAGTGTCATTTGTAGCATACAGTTAGATAAGTTAAGTGAGATGATACATCGGTGAGTTGTAAATATGGCAGGACAGTTTTGAGAGCTATTACAGTGTACTAAGACAGTCTTAGCTGCACTGAACGTAAAACAGATCTGCACTGATTACTTGCCCATGACCCTAATGGGGTCATTAAATTCATGGTCCCTTTCATGGGGCGAAGACCAAAGCACACGGCCATTGTACAAGAAGTTAGAGACATACTTGTGGAGGGACACTCTTAGTGGACCTGGGAAGTGCAGCAGTTGGTTGGTCTTTATAATAATACAAACACACAAGTCGACTTGGAATATCTAGATCACATAAAAAGTAATGTGTTCGGAAATTATTGGTTACATTAATAGTTCCAGAACAACTAAGACCCGTCATTAGATAAAACATAAATATTGGTGTCCTTTGAATACGGTTATAAAAGGTAATATGTGAAACTACTGACGACTTTTAGATTCCGTAGTCAAAGTGCTAAAATACTCTGTTACAATAATTTTTATAGCACGCTTTTTAATAAAAAAAAAATATTTGCTCTTCTCATAACTATCGTGGTCTAACCCAAGCGTTACAACATAAGCACTCCCATACACCAAAAGTTAGTTTCTACATAGTCAAAAGTCCCGTGGCCGATTAAATTTAAGTGTGTGTTCATGGTTTAGGCGTGAAATAATTTGTGTGCGGCTATTTTGTTCACAAAGATAAATTTTATTTGCAATAATATTCACTCTATGGATACAGAAACAATTTATGTTGCAATCATGTTCTAGCAACAATAGAACACGATTACTCAATATGCAAAGCAGTTCCGACGGAATATTCTTGGATTTAATTTTCCAGGAGTTCGGAAATAAGCAAGACAGACTAAATCAGATCTGGAATACTTAAGTTCATTTCATAATAGACGAATGAAGCTAAGAATGATAAATTAGACTAAATAAAATACTATTCTTGGAATACCTAATTTTAAGAAGAAAATGCATTAAACTACCTGGGTAGAATTAGAGGTATCATATTATCTCACAATTCTACCTCATTTAGTGCTTGTATGATTAGGATCAAAAAGGATCGAAAGAATTAGATCGAATGGATTGACGAAGAAACTTCTCGCGTTACTCCCCGAGTGTAAGACCTTTTATTATAGAATGTAATTCTATGGATGTTCAATGTAAAATTTTGGTTTATTTCGGCAGCCCTCTATTTCTTTCAGTTTAAATGTTTCAATTCTCATACATCCCAAAATACAATTTTCAATCATGTTCATTATTTTTGTCAAGTTTTAAATTGTGTGAGATCTACTTCTTACGGTTAGACGAATTCCCGAAGGATTTCTTTCTCGATGGATTAAGCAACTATTTGTTTGCATTGCAATTTTCAGAGTCTTTTGGGATTCCTCTTTGTGAGTTTTTTGCGATAGTGTAATTATAATTTTTGTAAACCAGAAATATTTCACTGATACGTTAGAATCTCAGTTATTTTTTCTAGGAGAGATTTCTTATTTTTCGTTTGTACTCAATAGGTTAGCTAATTTTTTAATACATCGAAAAAGATATTATGTTGATATTTTGATAAAGCTTAATTCCACTTTGAAGAGATTAGTGGGAGTTCGCAGCGGAAAAGGGCTTAATTCACGGTTCGTATGAAACAAACCAAGTAATTGTCAACGTAGTATCACAAAGGGCAGATCTGTTAACAGTCTGATTTTAATAAACATGTCAAAAGGTATAAAAACGCACTCGCACGTTTTATGTTCGTTATGAAGTTTTTTAGTAAATAAATAGAAACGTTATTTGAAATTGAACGCTTTGCGTTTTATCCTCCCAAAGATATATTACAATTAGAAGTAGTGGCATTAATTGTATTGAAAAATAATACGAATCATGAGCGTAATTATTTTACTTCTTACCATTCTATTTGTTATTAATGTCCTTTTATGTGATTGCTTTCTATATTTGATTATCAAATGACAGAATATTATCTAATATAGTTGACATTAAAATTATTTATGAACAATTAGTGACGTACGTGAAATGAACATAATATATATTAAATAACATTTTAGATAGAGGCCTACATAATTTATCTTAAATTTTGTTGTTTTACTCTTTCCTGACTAAAACTGTTATGATAAATAGATACTAGTTCGTGGTTCCTAAATCAAATGATTTGATAATTTACCATCAAGTCTGAGCGCACAGTCTTCTTTCACTCTTTTTAAAAAGCATTTGAAAGTATTTATTTTAGCAAGAAATATTATTCAGTTAGTAGTTTTTTAGCAGATAAGGATTTAAACTAAGTCGATTGTTTTATAACTTAACTACTACTCATGTACAGTAGTTTTAACTGACTCTATTCATACAATATTCAATTGTTAAATGACAAATAAAGAATTTGATTTGATTTGACTGATTCTTAACATTATTTGTAATAATTTATTAATTGGAACTAATTTTGATCACATAACATTTGTATACTTTGTTGTTTTGTTGTAATAAATTTGTGTTCTATGACGTTCACTTTTTTTTCATTTTTATTTCTTTTTTAAGACGCTGATCGTCAAAAAATGAGTGCTTAAGGATCTAGAATGAGTGTAATGAATGTAGATTAGTAACTCTAGTCATTTTGACAAACCAAGACCAACTATATTCTACACATTTCTAATTATTTTATTAACCAAAATGAAAAATTAACAACTGGTGGCTATCACCTGAATCCATTCAAGGATGTTATGACTGATTGGCATTGAAATGATGAACATTTAACTTATGAAGCTGGGCTTTAACCAACTACGCCAGCGACCGATTCGAATATAGTTTTAAAATATGTAACACTTGGTTTTCTCACATATTAGTCTATTGATTTCCTATGGATGGCTACTTCAGATATATATATAAATTTTGTTTATTCTAAGTTGTGCGCACTGATAACTTACAGTAAGTTGGATTGCTGTCGTGACTGTAATACTTCCCCTCCCTCCCGGCTTGAGTTGTTATTGTGGATGGAAACAGCTGATAAGGCGGATTGTTTAGGGTGATGGGGCTGAGATAACAGAGGAGTACCTGTCTGGGTCAAGACATCGGCACTTGCTGTTGAAGTTGGTTCGCTCTTACACTCAATTGTGGATTTAGCCATCTAATTGTATGGCAGGGGGTTTTGTGGATGTTCACTACTCACACTACTGAGGTCTACCGTAAATCCTGCACACTGCACACTACCTGTTTCACCTACGGCGTTTCATCGCCGTGGATTGCGACCCTCACTTTCTCGCGCAAGTACATTTGGGTCTAGACCGGATGACGATATATGTATTAGGTAAATTTGAATTCTTCTTTGGTGAGTAATATATTTTTACTATTTCCACTTCCTCTCTATGCGCATGGTGGATTTGATATCTTGGGACATTATCACAAATTCCTAACAGCTGGAATTTATTATTTGGATTTTTATAACATTGGATTAAGATCTTGAACTGTGGATTGTAAAACTGTATAAATTGTACTGTTTATTAGTGTTTCAATGTTGATGTTAATCTTAGTTGATTCTTTCAATACGATAGGGGAAAACGTAATCAGAACCCTCCATACTTATGTATATATTTAAATCATTTTACGAATAGTTTAAAAAGTTACTGAAATGTGTCCTTATCTTACTACAGATTATCTTAGACTTATAAACATAACCATAATGTGTTTTGGTGTTCAATGAGTATTGTAATTTGAGAATATCTCATGTCAGATTTTGCTATTTATGTAATTAAAAATTATTATTGATTTTCTCAGTCAGGTTTATTTCCTAGTATATCTTATGGACCTTAGGAGCTCCGAGCTCCAAAACTCAAGCTAAGGAGTGATGCCGATCTGAAAAAAGAAGTTAGGGGGGTGGTTGATGAGAGTGTGAGATCAGATGGTCAAGTGTCAGTTATAAAATGGTTTGATAACAAAGCCGTCGTTCTGATGTCATCTAGGGAAGGTTCACAACCTCTTGATAAATGCACAAGATGGTGCAAACTGCAAAAGAGATTCATTGAAGTGAACAGGCCTCGGGCAGTTAAGGTTTACAATGCCAACATGGGAGGCATTGACTTCTTAGACCGAATGATAAGTTACTACAGAATATCAGCCAGGACAAGGAAATGGACCGTTAGGGTAGTCATGCATATGTTTGATTTTGCAATTTCCACGTCATGGATTGAATACCGGCGAAATCAGCGCCTTCTTGGGACAAACAGAAAGGATATTATGGATCTCTTCCGTTTTAAAGAAGAATATGCATATTTCCTGACCCATGGTCATCAGGAGAACTCAGAGGATAGTGATCCTGATTTTTGAGTGTTCCTTGCCACCTCCTCGGAAGTAACCCAGGGTATGCCACCCTCCTGACGTGCTCCGTAAGAAACATACTTTGCACTTACCAGAAATCCCGACACCAGCCAAGAAGAATGGATACCGTATGCCAGGCTGTTTAGCAAACACAGCCAGAATCCGGTGTTCTACATGCAAGGTGTTCCTCTGCCTCCAGGAAACCAGAAACTGTTTCAAGCTCTATTATGAACTGTGACCAGTGTGTTATCTGACAGTTATCTTGCAAAACATGTATTTCACTAAAATCTGCCAGTAATAGGTAAAGTTTCATGTTTGTAAAATATTTTCTTTCTTATTAAATAATATAACTAATGTTATGTATTTATTTCCTATGCATTCATTAAGAAATCATTGGAAAGTTACTAGCAAACTACAAATTATTATTGGGGATTTTGTATTGCCCAGAAACCCAATGTTGCCTAGAGGAGACATGGATTTTTCAAAATGGCCGCCATCACAAACATTTTTCAACATTTTTTGGGGACACTTTAGGTCATATGTAACTTAAAATATACAAAAAAATTAAAATTAAAAAAAAATTCTCAGAACTGAGGAGGTTAACCATTAGTTTAAGCAAGTAAAATAATATATTTTTTCATTACATAAATATGGAATGTTGTGCATTATTGAGAATTCCGATATCTGGCTTATCTATTCAATGCACATAATATGATCGTATATTAACATAAGCAATTAAATTTTTCTTTGAATGGCTTAGTACTAATTAAGGTGACTATTTGAGTGGTTTATCTGTAAAGCTATACCCTGGGGTGTCTATCCAACTTCGTAACTGAGAAATGGGATGACACTGATACCCAAGCCCGGAAAGGGCTATAAGGAAGATGTTGGCTAAGGGTGTATCACCTTGCTTGGGCTGTATTGTCAAAATATATTCTTCAATGCAAAACGCATCTTGGGGTTGAAATCCCAACTTTCCGGGGTGTGAAGCAAGGCAAATTTTACCCCTTTCTCCACCCCTTTACAATCTGCTGCGATACCCTCTGCTGGGAAGATTTCAGACTACTAGAAATGGCTTCCCGGTCGGTTGGGAGTAGGTTGCGTCTACTGCTTTTGCCGACTACCTAGTCCTTCTCCGCGCCGAGTGGGGAAGAGATAGAAGAACAACTTATGTTGAAATTGGAGTATTGGCAAGCGTGAGAATGATGATCTCACCTGATAAGTGCGACTGCTTTTTGATCGAGCGGAAGGGGGATTCTTGTGTGGCGTCAGATTTCGGACTCCAACTTCAGAAGAAGGGACTCCGATGCTTCTCAATTGCGGAACCTTTTTGCTACCTAGGAGCAGACTTCACGCTGGTTAAGGGTTTCTCCAACGAGTCTCACTTAGAAAACCTAAAGGCTTCGGCGGAGCGTGTGCGGAGGTTGGCTCTCAAACCACAGCAAAAGACAACGTTGCTGCTACAATGCATTGTGCCAGATTTCACTCAATGTCTGACTATCGGCCACCCAGTGGTAACACTTTGAAGAACTTGGATAGATAACTTAGGGCCCCAGTCAAGAAAATATTACATCTCCACTTCAGAACTACAGACTATCTCTTCTATACGAAGAAGGGGGGTGGGGGTCTTGGCAAGCGTCCAATAATTCGTATTTCAATAGATAATTCAAAGGACAAGCTAACAACTTATAAATACATTTCATTAACATAATAATTATGTTAAAAAGTTTCTTCGAATATGCGAGGCCTTCCAAAACTATTTATTTAAGAAGTGTTTAAAAAAACTAATGGCGTTGTATCTACAATACGCCTTAAAACTCAGGGGAAATCTGTTTCTATTGAGACTGGAAAGAGAAAATAAATATTTGAAACAAAAGGGATTTATTTAATTTAATAAATTTGTCTGTCTAGAGCCTTTGATCATTATATGTTTTTATTTGAATTCAAGCGAGTTCTCTCTTATATTTATTGTTCATGTTACAAAATAAAACATGTCACAACTATTATATGTACACGTATATAACAGAACATGCTAAATGCAATAAAAGTTTTAGCAATCATGTTCATTTTAAATTATTTTACAAACGTAAATAAAAATTACCAATACTTAATCCATTAAATTCCTGTTAAAACTTTTTTAGTGGCTTGCATGCCTTGCAGGACTTAAAGTTCTAAACCTGAATATTTCTGAAAAGTGTCCTTATTCAATAACCTAGTAATAATCAACTGGTCTAACTAGAAATTAAACTGTAAGCCTTTAGCCTATAAAAGCTAACGAACTATGACTTTCGGTTCAATTGTAACAGCTAGTGTTGATTACTATGTAACCTAGTGGACTATTTCCCTTCGTGATTAAATAAACATATATTTTTAATTAACATTAATGGCTTATACAACTAGAACTTAGTTAAAGAGTTTATTTGAATACTTAAACTATCCTAGTATTATGTTATGATCTAAGAAATATAGCTTTAGTTTATAGTGGTTTAATGAGTTCGGTGGTATCCAATTTTATGAATAACAATCAAACAGTATGTTTAAATGCTTGGACTGAGTACTAACTAAAATACAATTTACAATGTTTTGCACATTTAGGTGATTTTGTGTTTTTATATAATTTTAACAAACTTGTTTGTAGCAGTTTAATTGTTTCATACAACAAGGCTTACAAATTTGTTTAATGGCACTATAAAGAAGTAAAATACTAACCAACTATGATTTTAAATTAAATTTTAACAGCTGGTGTTGATTATTTTTGTAACTTAGTAGGCTAATTTTTCCCAATATAATTAAATAAACATATATTTTAAATTTCGATTTACCATATGTTTGTAGCAAATTGTATTTTATACAACAAGACTAAAGAATTGTAGCAACTAATTATTTGTACATGTTCACATTAACCGATACTAGTTTACATAATGAGTTTCAACTATATATTTACACATTTGCTAATTATCGTGATGTTACTTTTACAGAACAATGAGTCTGCTAAACAAGCTGTCCAATCTTGTGGATCAAGATTATACGGAGAAGGTTAAAGCAAGGTCCCTACAAAAAGACAAGCCACACACAATCATATCGGTGAAGCGGGTCACCACGAAGTACGGCCTGTCAGTCCTACTTAAAATTGAAACACCTGAGGGTGAACGGGCATTCTTTTTACCTAAGAGGTTTAACGACAACCTTACAGAAGACGATTTAAATCGGCTGAATGAAGAAAGAACTTTTCAGTTAATATTTAAGGGAATGAAGGGCAACAGTCCGAGTATTGTTATTTCTAAGATTTAAATATATGTACTCTTATACATAATAAGATTTCTGTACTTACCCACTGTGTTAATTGGCACCTTGTCGTTCTCTTTGTTCCACACCACTAGACTGTCGGTAATTGTTTTTAACTGCCGTAACAGTCTCTGTGTTGCACTGTTGGAACGGTGCGGGAACTTTACTACGATTTCTGCCATGACTGCAGTTTCGTTTTTAGAATGCGTTTATTTATACACCATGTACAGCCAATGTACAATAATAATTATCGAGTTTAATATTTTGTTATATAACAAGCAGGATCAATGGCCGATCATTTATTAAAAAAAAGAAAATCAGCTGTCGACCTCGACATTCACTCACATGTCCTTAAATAAACCTGCCCAATTATCCGGTTGTGTAACAACTGGCACGTTTTCCTCCACGGTCTCACCCATACGACGCCTATCAAGTACTCAACTCATCTATTTTACCATTAATTATACCCTCTTCATAAAAGCCTTCTTACCCTCAGGCTTTAGCGAGTAGACAACAATCACCTGGCACGTCCACGGCCCAGTATACAACACCTCTACAGTAAAACTATATCCTATTCATGAAAATCTTATTAACATCAAGCGAGTTAATCACAGACCACCCTTACGATGCAACCTACCCTCAACCCACCAGTATAAAATACCTACAATATCTACTTTCCAGTACAACTGACACCTTTCCTCCACGGCCCAGACGACGCCTACCAGCTACAAACCACCTCTATTTTACCGTAAAAATGTTATAAATTTCTATCCTACTGTTCGATTTACCCAAACATCTCATAATGTTAAAATACGTGAAAACTGCTGCTCACTGTCAGTGTCATAGATTCATTACCGGATTACTACAGACTTGCAATAAGACGTAATTAAAATAATTTTAAAAAATGAAAGAAGACATTTGAGGAATGTTCTTGCATAAAGCATCCAAAAACGACAACCTACAGTATCAAATTTGTGATTTATCATGGTGTGAGTACAAACGAACTATTCAGGATAGCAAAACTTACCAGCACAAGAATTCACTGGACCAAGCCATAATTGAATTGGTCAAACCTATATTCAGGGATCTAGCGAAACCTGAGTTGTTAGAGAAATGTCTGCACGGCCATACTCAAAACATCAGCGAAAGCTTCAACTCTGTTTTCTAGTCCGAAGTGCCAAAAATAATTTTGTAGGACTGCAAATTCTAAAGTTTGGCACATTTGATTCAGTTATTACTGAAAGGGGGGCTAGGGGAAGTTATAAGTTTTAAAAGTGCTTGGGTTCAAATTTGGAAACAATTGTGCAAAATGCCTTAGTGAAACTGATCGAGACCAGATGATAAAATTCAATAATAAGTGAAGAGAAGACTAAGCTAACTAGAAAAAGGACTAGGATGATCAGAAAGAGGATTTTGTGAAGGAGAAGGAACAGGATTACAAACCGGAATATTTTAAAATATATGTCTAACATGCATTTTGCGATTTCCTGAAAATTTCATTTTTTGACACAAATATCCTGTCATTTCATAAAATATACAGTCAATTAAGGTAAAGTTTTACTGTGTATTGAACATGTGTGTTTAGAAAACCCATAGTAAACTTAGACTTCTATCTTAATAAAAGAAAATTATAAAAAATAAGTTGTTAAAAGTAAAAGGAGAAAAAAATCACAAATATTTTCTAAAAATCTGAAAATGCCAATTAATGCACGGAATTTATTAAAAACACTAGGGTGTCTTTAGAATACTATGTTCATTTTAGGGGGGAGGGGAAATCAAAGTACATCTTTGATACTTTCTGAGATAGCAGGACATTTACATTCATATGTTTAACAATACAGGCTTATGGGCGAACATCTCCCCTTAATGAAATTGTATATTAGTACGTATATACAAGTAAAGATAAATATTTTTGCTAAATTTAAAGTTGGGTTTTTTCTTTAGGCGTTGGTACTTTATAAGTATTTTAAACACCGTTTAAAAAAGTGTTCATGGTCTTTTAACATATAAACGTAAAATAGATATAAGTTTAAAGTTTTTGATTAAATATGTATTTTAAGTAGGTTTCCGCTAGGACAGTAATGTATTGGAAACAAACAATCATTTAATAGAGTAGTTCAAAACACATAGTAGTAAATGAGAAATAATAATTACAAATATATATCTTAGTAGAACCAATGAGACTGTTTACACATAAATCAATACTCGTGTGACGTGTTGTTAGCTAAAAGGTTAACATTAAGTCGATTGAACTAACGAAGTCAGTAACTGTAATTAAATAAACTTTGCTTATCCAATATACAGTTTCCGTTTGTTAACTGCCATGACCTAAATAATTACACTTTACCCTTCCTTGAACAAACAACACCGTCTTGTTCAAGGAAGGGTAGAATGTAGAAATAAACTTGGTTCTTGCTTGCTATTTTACCAACAACGTTAAAAACATCAGGTACGTGTTTAGTTTCAGAAACTATTTTTACTAATCTCACTCCTTCAAACATCTTCTCTTTTTATTTTACAAGCATCTATGTACCATACGAAGATTTCTTCTCAAACCTAATTCTTCCATCTATTAAAAAATAAAGTTATCAGTGTTTTCCGATTGTTCCTGAATTACAGCGTTAAAACAAACGCGGAACTGTGTGGGATGCGGCACACACAATCATACATTTCATATTTCTTGTGACTAAACATCACATAACTGACCATCTTAACCTCCCTACGCATGATTGACTCTTCCACTCACTTTTTACTGGACTATTCTTCATACCCACCCTACACATGACTGACTCCTTCACTCACCCCACACATGAATTACCATCATAGTCTCCCTACACATCACTGACTCCTCCACTCATCCTGAAAATGACTGGACTCCTTCACTCATCCTCTACTACATGGTAAGTAGAGGAAATGATGGACTCCTCTACTCATCCTTTTCATGACCAGCATCGTTTATTTTATCACCTCTTGTCTACATCATACAATTTGCAAAACATATTGCCAACCTTAGAACCAACTTAAGTAAATACTGAACACCCTCCACACAATGAGGATTATACATTTTGGTTCTTATATCACCAAACCATCTTAACCACTACATACAACTAGCGTTAAACTTCAGATACGGGCTGATAATGGTGCCAATGATAAATTATCATTAATTTATCTTTCATATCTAAATCCATAACACAGAGTACAACCACCTCAGACTGAGAATAATCCTCCGAATTCTTACGTTACCGAACCATCAATATTCATTACCTAACCTGTCCATCATAATATCATTAAACCACAACCACATACCAGTAATAAATCACTCTCGTGCTGTCACACAATTAACACCAGTAACTCCAAAATATTTGCCAAAAATTGTAACAGAAATAACGTCTCAAATACAAACTGGAATACCACCTTTATCGTCTTGCAGAACTAGTACAAATATGTGTACTTTAACATTGACAATAAACATATATTATTTAAAAGTACACACATACAGTAAAAGTATAAAATAAATATTCCAATGTTGGCTACACTGACTGCTTAAGACTGCAGGCTACTAGGCACCATTTGACCAGATGTTGTTGCTGAAAGACATTGGAGAAGTATGCTATATTTAGCTCCATCACCAACTTCACAGCATTGTTTCACTGATTTCCTAGGTGAATGTACATTATTAATTTAGTTTATGATGACTGAAATCTAAAGTATTACTTTTATTGTATAAATAACTTGTTTGAAGCATTAATAGTAAATTGTAGTAGAAACTATTAATGTACCGTACACATATGTGTACATAACTCATTTGTGGAAACCTTGCCTGGTGTATTAATGTGAAAACATGTGAATATGACATAAAAGTATTTAAACATTGTAAACTGTAAAAATGTACGTATATGATATTGGGACATATGTAGTATTTATTACAAAATTTGATAATATGTTGATAATATTGATTTTTTTCAAGGAAAGTTCTGTACAACATATAATGTTAAGAGTGTGAAGAACAAAAATGAATGTAGCAAGAGTGTAGAAAAGCTCCTATTTAAGTATTATTTATTTTAGGTACTTTCTTAGACAAAAAATAGGTTACATTTATTTATTCGAGCATTAAACAATGGACAACATGTTCAACTTCAGTAGAAAATTTATAGTGGGTGAAATCTTAGGAGTTTTGGATGGCCTAAAAACTTCAGACCTAGATTAAAATGGAGACGACGAGGTGGACGATTTTGTAATACGTGTTAACCCTTTGACAATCTTCCTCTGTTTGAAGATAAAGAAAGCGGAGAAGACAACTATGAAAGAAATCAAATAGTATTTAAGGTAAATTATTTAGATGATAACATTGTTGATAACATAAGACAAGATTCATCACAGAAAGAGAATTTAAAGGAACTTACAGTATACCTTCCTGATAACGACATTAATTTACCTTTAAATGTATACTTAGATGAGACAGTGTATAGCAACAACAGAGATAGAGGCATTAATTTTAATATTAACAGCACTGTTACTTCACTGTTAAGTACATCTCATAACACTGTTTCAGCACTGTCAAGTAAACCTGGTAATTTGTATCATATTCAGAAGCCAACATCTTTAAAAGGTAAATTATTTAAACAGTCATAAATCTAAAACGAAACATTTTTGAAACAGAAAAGATTGCTGTAAATACAGTGGAAAAATGGTAACTTACATGGCACACGATACGAAACCACGGCGATGATTTGGAAGTTAGTAAAGTTCTCAGTCATCCTAATGGTTCAACAGATTACAAAATTAGGAAAATTATTTAACAGTACTAACTGTTTTGGAGAAAAATGTGGAATCATTGCCGTAGGAACAAAACCATGTCAAGATTTAACCAAAAACATCACCCCTGGAGAATTTGTTTCGGATTTTTGAAAAAAAAAAAAAACCCCAAACGTTTTATATATATTAAAGAATGTGAGACTACAAAATCATACATAAAAGTGACAGATTTATTATTAAGAACTTCTATTCTAATCATGATTGCTCTCTCGAACCAAACAATTTTATTTTTACTATTACAAAGAATAATTAGATTACAGACGTTGTTAAAACTAAAAAATTTATTGTCATGAAAGACAGTCGTAAGATATGCAAACAATCGTATCTCAGAAAATAAGGGCGTTTCGACGCTTATTGCTCAACTTACAAACCAAAATACCAGCAAACGTTTAACAACAATGTAGGAAGTTACACTTCGGACATGCTCTGGAATTCTTCAGTGCACTGGAATCTGAAAAAATAACTTAGAACTAAAGAATTCTTATAAAATAGTTTTAACAATGATGAAAAACTAGTGGCCGCACGATATTTCAGTAACGGTATCAAAGTATTTGTACAAGGGTAAATATAATAAGGCAATACTTATTTCTTTCGTGGACGAACTAAATGTTTACGACATGTTGAAATCAAACTTTGTTAATAAAGGATTAGAACTCTTCACAAGAATGTAAAATTAAGTCCAACACAAGTATTTTTGCGTGAGCTAAGTGAATTTATATTGGCTTGAATCGTTGTTCATAATAGCAGGAGAACAAGAGAAATAGAAAGAAAAGAAAGGGGCAAAAATAAAAGGTCAAAGAAACGACATATTATTGTTATTTAAATACTATTGTCACAAGTCGAACAAACTCTTTGTAAGCATATCTCTTAATTGACGTTAGTCACTAAACAAAAGAAAGCACTTTACGTGGGACAACAGTATTACACAACTATGCTACACAAACTATGTGGAGCAAAAGAACTGACAAGTTTAACAGTAACAAAACTGAAGAAATAGACGGCAAAAATGAGGCAGGTACTCCACCTGACACCAAGAGCCATGGAGCAATCGGATGCTTTATTTGTAAACGGTACTATGAACTACCTGAAAATACGTATAGTTGCGAGAATGAGCAAAATATTACCCAGGAGAATGAAAGGCTTTAAGACTAACCTAAATAGATAATTAATTGAGATGAAATAAAAATAATGCCAAATAAATAATATTTAAGGGGCCAGAAATAACGCCAAGTGAGAGCTAGCCTAAGAATATTCAAATATATGAGTCATCAGGTATTCTTCCAAACGATTGGTGAGTAGATGGTACGAGAAGTAATGCTGAAGTTTTTCCATCAAAAAGCAAACGTTGCATCACTTGTAATTAATCTTTGAAAATAAGAAAACTAAGCATAAAATAAGATGGCCACTGGTATTGTACAATGTATAATACAAAAACCAGTAGAAGATATTATACAATGAAATGCAATCAATGACACATTAAATACGTGCTGGAGTTAGCATGGAGAGAAATTGTATATAGAATGTCAAGTCAATGTTATTATAATAAATTATGTTTGGTAATTTATATTAAATGTCAATTAAAACCATTTAATCGTTAAAGATTCAATATAACTGATTATGAAATTCCCTTGAACCTATAGACTGGTACAATTTAGGAAACATAGTCCAGTTTGAGAAACTAGTTTTTGTCAATGTCTTTTTTTTATAAAAGAGTAATTTTACTCTAGAATGTTCAAACAAAATTTGCAGAGACATGTTAAACACCACTTTAAATGAATAATGATAAAATATTATTTATAACCGTGCAAAAATACATGTTTTTATACAGGTTTATCTTGGGAAAACACATTTACAAGTATTCGAGGTGAGGTTAACGACAAATGTACCAGTTCTCGTACATAATTTGTTTGTACGACACCAGATAATAACCTACAACAACTTAACTGCTACATAAGCTATTTATTTGTTTATTGTCGTTGAATTTATTTGCTAATATTTCCAAGTCTAAGGCATTGTGGTCTGTTAAATCGATATCTAATAAATACTTTAAAATAAAGATTTCTGTCGATTTCTAATAAAGTATGATAAATTCCGGAATTTTTTCTGCTTCTTATTTTAGTACGCTAATCAATTATTTGAGATAATCTAAAGCTATTTAAGAGCTATTTTTAAAAAAAGAGAAAAGTGTTTTAGTCTCACCGGTAAAGATAATAATATTAACAATGTTATATATACAGCTGTCTAGTTCTTCAGTAAACTAATATTTACTTTAGATAAGTAGGCCATACATACACATAAACAAAGTTAAGGAACATTCTCCCTAAATTAACTTTTAATAGTTGATGGTCTGTGGAGTTAAAAAGGACGATGCAATTAGCCTTACATTTATGTCATGAAGTACATCACATATCCCCACCATAAACATTTTAATTACATTTATAACCAAGAATGTTATAAAGAAATGTATGGTTTTATAACTAACGAAACTTCAGTGAAGACTATGTAACTAACTGTTTCTTTAAATTGGCTAAATAATAAAATAAACCTATTGAATTTTTTCCTTATACTACGATTTTTTGAATAAAATAAATTATAGTCGTTAATACTATTTACAACTACAAATGGTTTCAATATTGCTATATATTTTTGGATCGACTCTGGGTTAATATTACTGAAAAGTCACAAGTACAATCTATTTACATATTTTCACTCCGTGTTTTCTCAGAAATGATTGGTGCAAATTAGATTTATAATCACCTGTCTATTCACTTTGATTTACCATATTATTTCCTCCTTTGTGCATAAGACATAAAATACTATTTTCGAGTAATCATATTTACATTGCATATTATAACTGCGGTGTCATTATACATGTTCAACAACAAATATTGTTAGAGTTTTAATATGAGATTTTATTTATTTATTTTTTTTTTATATATCTCACTAGTTTAACTTTAGTGTTACAATAAAACCAAAGAATGTTGTAAAAATCAACTCTTCATAATATTACTTTTACTTTAACCGTGAGAAGTCTGTTACACCGGTATGGCATACCGAGGGACTAGTCATAAAGACAACACGGTCCCAAGTTTATGACTCCACTGCCAGCCATTACATTCATTTTATGTCACGAATTCCTTTAATTTTAACCTCAATCTTTATTGTCTCAAGCTTTATGTATGCTAAACTATAAATATCTCTCTTTGGTCATCCATTACTTATCTAAAAATATTATTTCTGAAGCAAGCGAATGTAAATACTTACAAAGTATTTCTTGTTGTATATTTCCAATACAACAAAGACATATACATTTCACAACTTCTTAGTTATTCAACATATGTAAATTACTATTTGCATTTATATGAAAGAGCGAGAAAAACAGACAAAACAGTTGTGTTCTACTTTGACTAACAAGTTATAGATATCTGTGGCTTCCGGCAGCACAACGTTGTGATATTTAAGTCGGCCATTTGCAAATAACTGCTTAGTTTATAGCACTATATCACCTGCAGATGACAGTTTTGATGTGTATTAAAAAGTGAAGACTGTTCAATTTCGCTATTACATGCGCTCTTATTTCAATATTTAACACATAATCAATACTGTCAGACAACTAATCGTAAAATGTAGATCCATTGGTTATTGATACTCCATATGTTGTGCTTATTAGCTGGGAAAAAAACGTCTCACCCAATTTGGTACGGGGAAGGTAGACCACTCATATATTTTTTTATTGATCGTAACTTTTTTATTTTAATGTCACCTGTATACCCAAAACATGACAACTTATATAAAGTTATAAACAGGAAATATAATCGTTTAAGAAAAAAAAGCTAACTCTCCCCAATTTACCCAAAATGCATTAAAACATTTAATTTAAGATCTGATTAAATTAAAAATCAATTTTATTCAAAAACACCACTGTTGGTAGATAGTGACAAAAGTCTTACCTTCTGGAACTATTATTAAATAAAAACAAAAAATATAAAAGATGCATAACTATGAAAAATATACACAAATAAATAAGATTCTTCTATCTACCAGTTACAACCTACCTTCCTTCGTCAGGAATTTTATTTTTCTTTCATTTAACATTATTTTATGTATTTATGTGAAAATGGTATATTATTTGTTTAAAAATTATAGTTTATCTTCTTAACGATGAAATGACAATTATTTCATAACTTTAACGACTGTTTTAAATTAACTGTCTTATTAATTGATGATTAATTTTAGTCATCAATTAATAAGCAATGATATGAATTATGAAGCAGATTATAAATTAATTTACATTATGAACATAATAAGTGGCTTTTATTCGATATAATTGTGTCAATTCTATTGCTTTAAGACCAAAATCCACCTAGTCTTCCGCTCAAGCAGCACAGGTGGAGTAATTTTGGGCATTATTTGATATTCTTCACAAAATAAATAAGTTTAAAAGCGGTCATAAATATTAAAATTGTATGTACAAAAATAGTTATATCTTTTCAACATATAAAAGCGAATATTACCTATTCGCTGTATTTGATCAAATATTAATTTCCTAGGCCAATTTAGATAAATTATTTCATATAAATTCATATATTACCTCCTGCACGTTTATTTTGTCTACTGACAATCTCTTTTCGACAACTGCCTAATCCAGTTGTTTGGGATAGCCAGTTTCAATACACTTCTAAACTAAAAGAAACAAAAACAAACTTGTCACATGCAAAACAGTTGTAAAACTTACAATAAATTGCATGTTTTGTTACATTTATGATAAGATATGCAGAGGCTTGTACGAATAGAATATTAAATCAATTATAGCCACTCTGCCTCACAAAGGCATCCGCAATAAGCGAATTCTTTCCTATATTAACTCAACCAACATTTCACATTCCTTAATGCCTTTTATAGCATTTTTGTCGTTAAATTATTTCCGACCGTATACAAAAATATATTAAAAAGTGTTTACTCTAAATTAATTAACAGACACAAAGAATTCAGTAAGTTACATTTTACCTTAATTCGAAGGTGAGTTCGATTTGTTAGCCTTAAAAGAAATACTGAACTAAATACTTAGATATAAATAAACAAATAAGAAGCCATTTAAAAAAATTTAATTATAGTTTTATTCATAATATTAATGTTGCCTAATGCACCTTAATAACGTATCACTTGTGACAGAGGAGAGGCTGTAAGTTATCGTGCCATGTAAATACACTTTCTGGTCATACACAATTTAATACATAGGTTTAATATAAATGTCTTTTCACCTACATACAGTTTTCTATTATAGTTAGAATTATCATAATATTAACATACACAACACATTTTCACATAATTTGTAAAAAATATAAATTTATTTGTTGACCAAAAACATTTAGCATCGATAGGAACGGTAAAAAAATATATTGATCAACAATTAAGTCTGGTCAAAAATTAGATTACTATATATATGACTGACTCCAGACCAGAAGAGTATTATTTCGCAATGTTGTGAGCTATGTATATATTATGTAACAGTTGTAAAATCTGAACCCAGCATTTAATTTATCAACTACTAATTCAGATCTGCCCTGTAAGGAAAGCATGTTATCTATTATATTACTTTCTAAAATTCGAGATTTTTAATAACTCTACACATAAGACCTTATGCTAACGCGTAACGGGAAAGAAGAGAATTTTCTGGCCTGTTTAACATCAACTTTATTCACAACGTCCTAGTGAGACTGATCTACTCACGTTAATGCCTTACCTGGTAAAGAGCGCCTTCAACACACATTATAATTAGAATTAGAATTTATAACTGGGTTGTTGTATAATTATGACATACTCGACTATTTGCGTTTGAAAATTACCCAAAGTCAGAGTTAACCAGGATATTGATGTCTCGATGCCTTAGCAATTGAGCGTAACAACTGGGTGGACTGTTTCAACCTGCGATAGTGGTGTACGTGACCAAACCCTGGGCAGTGTGGCAGCGTACTTTGAGTGGATTATATTGTCCGCTACTACCCTCATCACGACGTTGGATTTAAAGACGTATTGCGTATATATTTACTAGGTGTAATCTCCTGGGACGGCGCATCTATTTTTTGGTGTCGCTACTCTTGTTTGTGTTATCACACAACCCGGCCTAGTGAGGCCCACCTGCTACTACTACTACCTATCACCTACTGATAGTTACTTACAGTTTGAAAAACGCGAATTTGTCCAGCGTACAGCCATGGGTTGCATGTAGTATCTAAGATAATGAAGGCGTTTCTATTTTTATAATGCCAACTAACAAATGTAACCTAACGAATTTATGTAGAATACATGTAAAATTAAACACAAACTAATATTTTACAGTTTTTTATATATTATAAACGTACAAAACGTTTGATTTCGAAGTAAAATGAAGCACTTTATGTGTATTTCAACAGTAAAAACCCTTGGTGAATGTTTATGTGGAACTGAAATTCTGAAATAATTCAAACTTAAAAATATTATTATAATTTTAAAAATTTTTTTTATTTACCATTGTTAAATTTTCGTATATGATTCATTTATATTGGGCTATACTGATAATAATAAAATTAAATACCGTATTAGATTATTCAAATACTCTTATATATATTGTTTTAATTGAGGAGAGTTGGGCATATGCTTTGTATTTCCGAAATATGCTGTTTCATGTTTAGAAATTGACTTCATACACTTTATACCAACAACAAACTTATAAGCTATACTTAATGTCTTATAAGACAGAACAATCTTAATAGAGTTATATTTCACTGTGGAACAAAACAAATTTAGTATCTACTATTTTATTCCAAAGCAATAAGGAATACAAAAGTATACGTAATGGTGGGATATGTTAGTTAATCTGTACAAACACTGTGTCAAAAATATTAGTTTAAAATATGCAGCCCCTAATGTGAAATATTTCCTTATCAGACCACACAGTCCCAGGGCAGGTCTTCCGCACCTGCGGAAACATGAATAATATTAGCTCAGAATTGTCAGTATAGTTTCAGTTTGTGAAGTGTGCAGGTCAATTTGTTATGTGGTGATTATTTTCTTTAAATTGTACATTTTTTATTATTATAATTGTTTTTGATAGCGTTCCACTTGAAAGTGTTCAGTTAAGATGATTTCTGTGCGTAAAAAGGAGCACACAATACACAGCGAAGCCAGAGCTATTGTAGCTAGTGTATTAAAAAGTATGACGAAGAAGCCAGAGAGAGTAAATTGGAGCAGTTAATAAAGCATAGTAATTTGCGACTTACCACATACACTGGAATTTCTGTATACACAGTGACAAAAATTAGGAAGGAACGTCAAATGACAGGCTAATCATCTTTGAGTACTGAAAGGAGATGTAGGATAGGTAAAATATTAAACAAATAAATATAGGAAAATTAGTTGTTAATTAGTTTTATTAAGTTATATATAGATTATTAATATAAATTTTAATAATATACTTTACAGTTAATAGTACAGAACATTTGGTAATGGAGATGTGTCGAGCTTGTCAGTACTGAAGGTCAGAACTCTTGTCATGGTGCTGGTGACATTGACTGTTTGAGATATTATACGAGGGACTCGAGGTACGAGGACTCAGGGAAGTGGAGTAAACGTCAGTCTCTAGTGTATTTGGGGGAGGCCCTTGTTTTAGACAGGGACTTAGGAAGTTTCCTTTTGAGACTCAAGTTAGAGTCATTAGTTTAGGGCTAATTATCGTAGGCCAGTTCAAGATCGGAATTACAAGTAAGTAATTCAAACTATTCATTTTTATTTAACATTTTTTCACATGTTAGTGCTACTTACTATTGCTACTACTATTAATTACTTGGTAGTCGACCTTGAGAACTGTGATGGTATTTCGAGTAATGTTATACGAACAACAACAACGTAAGCTGTGGTACCACTGGTCGCTGCCGGTGGTGCGACTAGATCTAAAATTTAACTCAACTTGTACATCACCTCTAGATCTGTCTGTCGACTGGATGTAGATGATTATCTATTACTATTATTGGAAAGCTTTTGGTTGTTTCCAATAATAGTTTTGGTTGTTCTCAGGAGCTAACATAACATCAGAATCCCAAACGTTTACCATTCTAAAACGCACATACTGATCGTAAAGAACGTCACTGTGAAACTATCATATTAAAGTTTACAAAATCACCATCGCACGAGTATTTTTATTGATTGATGTATTTTGGGTTATATTTATTTGTATACTTTGTGTTATATAGAGTTTGTATGCTACTTTTGTGTTAAAATCTTTTTAAGCACTTAATTATATATATTGTTATTCATTTAATAATTTATTTTCATATTTGATTGTTCTGTTAACTATTTAAGTCTGTCATTTTGATAATTCAACTAATTAGTATTTCACAGCCAAGCGAGTACTTATTTTTACACCCAATTAGCGATACCTACCCAAAGGTTCCGAAGTTTAGAAAGGGGTAGATATCATGACAAGGTAGTGGATGCACCATGTTTATTTTAATTGGTGTAAGTTACAGACAAGGTGGTGAAGACGAAGTGTTTTTAATTAAATTATATGTTACAGAAAAGGTGGGGAAACGCCGTAATTGTTTTAATTTTGTGTTACAAGAAAGACGTACTGGTGTTTTGGTATAAAAATTTTATGTATTCAGGAGAAGATTGATCTAAGCAGGGAAGTTACAGAATTTGTTAAGTTATTTTTACAAGACATTTAAATAAGAGACAAATAAGAGTCATACCAGGACGTTTGAGATTTATTATACTTATTAAAGCTCGTATAAGTATAATAAATACGTTAATTTATTACATTTATTACAGAAGCAGCGAATTTGTATTAAAGTGACTTATTTACTTATGAAATAAGGGATTTTAGTTATTAAAGTGTGATTTTAATTAAGTACTTAATTTAAGCATATTTACAATTATTTTATGATAATTTAACATTACAATTTGATTTGAGCTTATTGCTTTTGATTTTTTCCTATACGAGTATTAAAAAAAGAGGTTGATTGTCTATGTAAGAGTATATTTGTTTTATATAAAGAAATTTGATTTTGTTTAATAGTTGCCCTTTAAACGTGCAGTTGAGTATCGTACGTCAAGTATTTGCTGACAACCTAGTTAGCAAGGCTCAATTTCTTCAAACATTGACACTTATTTGCACATTCTTTTCCTTGTCTTGCACAAGTCATGGGTTATTTTCTGTTATGAGTTTAGTAAAACTTTCCTTAACTGAAATTTGGGGGTTAAACAGTAATCAGGCAAAAATAAATGTAAGAAGATTTTCATATTAAATTCATTCAGGGGCTACAGTAACCGAGCTTAGGGTGTTGACTGCAAGAAATTAAAAACAAATCCTATAGGAAACCCGTTGATCAGGAAGAACATTCGAGTGAAGGCGAGAACTCACAAGACGGAACTTGCGTAAGAGTCGGGCGAGTTCGTAGACATTCAAGATAACATTCCAGACGGCCATATAAGTGTCCAAAGACATGTGATATAGATTCACAAATAGACGATTTTAGTTCACGTCAGTCGACACCCTTTTCTCCAGACTTAATATGAATAGAAACAAACATGGCTACAGAAAAACTTCCATTTTTTTACCTTGGGACATTTTCGGGTTCAATGGCGGAGTCTATTGAAAGCTTTCTTACCCGAATGGATAGGGCTACTGTAATAAATAATTGAACGGAAGAAAAGAAAAAACTTATTTACCAATGTATTTGACAAATACGGCTTTAACTGTTTTTGATAATCTTTAAAGAAAATCCCCTCGTATGACATGGGAATAAATAAAAAGCGAACTTTTCAAAATTGTTTCACCTGTCATCACACGAACTTTTACTAGCAAAATTAAATAGCAAGATACAGCTGCCCACAGAAAGCGTTATGCAATATATGGCTGACATTGAAATACTGTGTGCATTAACGGACAGTAATATGCACGAAATCATCATATTTTAAAAGGACTAAATCCAGGAACGCTTCAATTAGTAGCATTAATGGCTAACTCAACGTTAAGCAAATTTAAAAAAAAATATATCCAAATACGAGATGTCGTCATAAATGATGAAACAACGACTGGGGTTGGTAAACACAAACATCCGGACAGGGACAGTACAAAAATAAGAGTATATAAACCACAGGATAGACAGCGTCGAAAACGCCATGACACAACTACAAATCAACTTAGTAAGAGATAACTGGAACTTGAAAACAGAACGAGACAACCACTACAATTTCAGAGGGAACCGACAGTACCAATGGCGAAGCAACTACAGTCTGAAGGCCTATGGCAGGTCGAGTTTCAACTTACAGAAGACTACAGACATTGACAGGGGTGGTAGAATCAAGACTTATTCAAGAGGCGGAAAAAACTACAGGACCAGAGATGTCTAAGACTTCAGGGGGCTGGAACGCTCAGAAGGTGAACACCAAGGAATGATATGGAGAAATGAAGACAAAGGACAGAACGAGGCTACTTAAAAATACAACAGGAATAGAGGTAGAAGACCGTTTACACCAAATAATCCACGAAATAGGGATGATGTAAGGAAAAACGAGAAGGAAAGGTGTTTTAGGTGTGGATTACTATGTTAGGGGTTGCAAAATCAGATTTTTTTAAAACTAGATTTTCCGGAGGACGATCTACCCTCTGAAGGCCGAAAACAAAGTAGGAATTATTGTTATAACAATAATGCATCACGGAGTTTCAAAGAGGCAACGTCACACGAGGAGTCAAGGTAAGGAATACAAGGTAGAGTCAGCGAAGTCAGTAGTTAATACATTTTTCACTATCTTATCTTAATTCATAATAAAGTACAAGAAACGCACCAAACTCATTTCCCCACTTATTGATGATATGGACCCAATAAATTATATTTCTTTTGTTCAATCGCCTATATAAAAGTTAGCACGCTAGTAATTGATTTCACTCCATGTTAACTACACACAATAGTAAAAACTTGTTAAACTAATAAATTAACTCCGTGTTTAACTGAGATTATCGTGGATCTGCCGAGTTTATAATGCCGTTTAAATGTGAATAGTGCGACAAATGTCACTGTCGGTAACCGGAGTCGTTTATCCAACTGCCGGGTAAGTGTGAAACAAGATTGTGGCAATACCACTGTACGTGTAATGGGTGGGCGGGTGGGTCAAATACCAATTGTAACGTGTGAGGGCGGGCGGGGGGTCACTGCCACTGTACGTGTATGGTGGGCGCGTGGGTATGCCGGGTAAGTGCCTTACTCTAGAAACAGTGACTACCGATGAACACCCAACTGAGCTGCTAAGCCTTGCCACAACTTAGTGGAGAATGAA